>JAUCMX010000003.1:23944502-24152002 GCA_033459395.1 Hemibagrus guttatus | reverse complement strand
TAAGCAACATCATTCTTAGCTTCAATCAAACAAGATAGCTTAAAATGCCTGGATTTTAGCTGCCAAATTACTCAGATGTTGAGGATCAGGGTTATATGTTAAATGTGAATAAGCCAGTAGAGAAAGCAAAAAACACAAAGCGGTGGCAACTACTGGAGTTAATGTAGATTTAAAAGTAGCAACCTTTTGATTTTCACTTGAGTACAATATGGTTGGATTCTTCAACTTTTCACTGAGTAAGATTTTGCATTCGCCATACTTTTTCCACCCCTGTGAATATAGAAGAGTGCTGTCAGTATTTCTACAGTGTTAAACATTACTTTGGGTCACAACAGGATACATTATGTCTCTTCAGTCACGCAGTTCAGCTCACAACAAAGGGCTGGCTCAAAGATTTAACCTGTGGATGACATATTGTACTTACTTAAAACCATTTAAAGCTGCACAACATGGCTTGCTAGTTTTTAGATTATAGTGAGGGCAAAAATTAACAAATGAAGACATTTGCCAGTCCAATATACACCCTTGTTACACTGAACCTGATTTTTTTCCCTACTAGATATAGTACAATCATAACATTAAATGTTATGTTTTCTGTCTATCAAAACAGAACTCTGATTCTGTTGGACTCCACAAAACCCCTGAAGGTGTGCTGTGGTATCTGGCACTAAGACATTAGCAGCAGATCCTTTAATTCCTGTATGTTGTAATAGATCTGACTTGTTTTCCAGCACATCCCACAGATGCTTGATCAGATTGAGATCTGCAGAATTAAAAAGCCAAGTCTGTAGACTTAGTCTGCAATGAGGTTTGGGTAGGTGGTAGGTGTCAAAGTAACATCCACATGACTGCCAGAAATTAAGTTTTCCCAGCAAAACTTTGTCCGGTGCATCAAACTGCTTCTGCCAGCCTGCCATAGTGCATCCTGGTGCCATCTCTTCTCCAGGTAAACAACACACATGCAACTGGCCATCCACATGATGTAAAAGAAAACATGATTCCTCAGACTAAGCCACCTTCTTATATTGCTCCATGGTCCAGTTCTGGTGCTTATGTTGCTTTAATCCTTTGTCAGGTTCCTCCAATAATTGGAAATACCATTGCTATAAAGGTGTTTACTTAGTCTGCAACAAGGTTTGGGTAGGTGGTAGGTGTCAAAGTAACATCCACATGAACACCAGAACCCAAGTCTTCTTCTTCTTCTTTCTACTTGTTTTTCCCTTCAAACTTTGTCCCCCAAAACGTCCAACATGAGCTGTCCCTCTGATGTACTCGTTCCTAATCCTGTCCAACCTTGTCACTCCCAAAGAGAACCTCAACATCTTCAGCTCTGCTACCTCTAGCTCTGACTCCTGTCTCTTCCTCAGTGACACTGTCTCTAAACCATACAGCATGGCCGGTCTCACCACTGTCTTGTACACCTTCCCCTTGATTCTCGCTGATATTTTTCCTATCACACAGAACTCCCGACACTTTTCTCCACCCATTCCAACCTGCCTGCACTCGCTTCTTTACCTCTTTCCTACACTCTCCATTACTCTGGACTGTGGACCCCAAGTACTTAAACTCCTGTACCTTCTTCACCTCTTCACCCTGTAACCTTACTGTTCCACTTCCCTCCCTTTCATTCACACACATGTACTCAGTCTTACTACTGACTTTCATTCCTCTTTTCTCCAGCGCAAACCTCCACCTCTACAGGGTTTCCTCCACCTGCTCCCTGCTCTCACTACAGATCACAATGTCATCTGCAAACATCATTGTCCAAGGAGACTCCTGTCTGACCTCCTCTGACAACTGGTACATCACTATAGCAAACAGGAAGGGGCTCAGAGCCGATCCCTGATGCAGTCCCACCTCCACATTGAACTCTTCTGTCTGACCTACAGCACACCTCACCACTGTCCTGCTCCTCTCATACATGTCCTGCACCACTCTGACATACTTCTCTGCTACTCCTGACTTCCTCATACAGTACAGCTCTTCTCTTGGCACTCTGTCATACGCTTTCTCCAAGTCTACAAACACACAGTGCAACTCCCTCTGACCATCCCTATACTTCTCCATCAAAATTCTCAGAGCAAAAATTGCATCTGTTGTGCTCTTTCTCGGCATGAAGCCATACTGCTGCTCACAAATTTCCACTACCTTCCTTAAGCTAGCTTCCACTACTCTTTCCCATAGCTTCATTGTATGGCTCATCAACTTCATCCCCCTATAGTTACTGCAACTCTGCATGTCACCCATATTTTAAAAGATCGGCACTAACACACTTCTTCTCCATTCCTCAGGCATCCTCTCACTCTCTAAAACCCTGTTGAACAAACTAGTTAAAAATTCCACTGCTGCCTCTCCTAGACACTTCCAGACCTCCACCGGGATGTCGTCAGGACCAACTGCCTTCCCACTTTTCATCCTCTTCAAAGCCTTCCTGACTTCATCCTTTCTAATCTTATCTACTTTCTGTTCCACAGAGTTCACCCCTTCTACTCTTTTTTCCTTCTCATTTTCCTCATTCATCAGCTCCTCAAAGTACTCCTTCCATCTCCTCTGTACACTCTCCTCACTTGTGAGCACCCTTCCGTCTCTATCCTTAATAACTCTAACTTGCTGCACATCCTTCCCATCTCGATCCCTCTGCCTAGCTAACCTGTACAAGTCCTTCTCTCCTTTTCTAGTGTCTAACCTAGTGTACAACTCATCATATGCCTTCTGCTTGGCCTTAGACACCTCCCTCTTCACTCTGTGCTGTAACTCCTTGTATTCCTGTCTATTCTCTTCAGTCCTGTCCATGTCCCACTTCTTCTTGGCTAGTCTCTGGATACTATCCTGAACTTCCTCATTCCACCACCAAGTCTCCTTATCTTCTTTCCTCCTACCAGATGACACACCCAGCACCTTTCTCCCTGTCTCCCTGATCACTTCTGCTGTAGTTTCCCAGTCATCTGGCAGCACTACCTGACCACCCAGAGCCTGCCTCAACTTCTGTCCAAATTCCGCACAACATTCCTCCTTTTTCAGCTTCCACCACTTGGTTTTCTTCTCTATCTCTATCTTTGACCTCTTCATCTTGCAGACCATCAAAGTCATCCTACACACCACCATCCTATGCTATCTGGCTACAGTCTTTCCCACTACCACTTTACAGTCACTAATCTCTTTCAGGTTGCCTCTTTTACATAGGATGTCGTCTACCTGTGTTCTCCTACCTCCACTCTTGTAAGTCACTCTATGCTCCTCCCTCTTAACAAATAAGTGTTAACCACAGCCATGTCCATCCTCTTAGCAAAGTCCACTACCATCTGTCCTTCAAGGTTCATTTCCTTAACTCCAAACTTTCCCATCACCTCTTCATCACCTCTGTTCCCCTCACCAACATGTCCATTCAAATCTGCTCCTATCACCACTCTCTCACCCGTGGGAATACTCTCCATCAACTCATCTAATTCACTCCAGAATCCCTCTTTCTCCTCTAACTCACAACCTACCTGTGGGGCATAACCACTAACAACATTCAACATCACCCCTTCAATCTCTAACTTCAGACTCATCACCCTGTCTGATATTCTCTTCACCTCCAGAACATCCAGAACAATTTCCCTGTACATCAACGGCGCCGATGGTGGTCGTTGGTCCTCGACCAATCCAGTATGAAATTCGTACTGACGATTCGCATGATCAAATTTGGCAATGTTTTACGCCGGATGCCCTTCCTGACGCAACCCTCTCTATTTATCCGGGCTTCGGACTGGCACAGAAGACACTGGACTGTGACCCCCATGGCTAGATTGAACACCAGAACCCAAGTATTCCCTGCAAAACATTGTCCAGTGCATCACACTGCTTCTGCAAATCTGCCTTTTTCCCATAGTGCATCCTGGTGCCATCTCTTCCCCAGGTAAGTGATGCACATGCACCTGGCCATGCATATGATGTAAAAGAAAACGTGGTCCAACAGACTAAGCCACCTTCTTCCATTGCTCCATGGACCAGTTCTGCTGCTCATGTGTCCATTGTAGGGGTTTTCTGTGGTGGACAGGAGTCAGCATGGGCACTCTGAACTACACACTACTCTGTCACACACTACTCAGCCCCACACACAGCAAACTATAATTCACTGTGTGTTCTGACACCTTTCTGTCATAGCCAGCATGACCTTTTGCAGCAATTTGTGCTACAATAGATCTTCTGTGGGATTAGACCAGAATGCCTAGACTTCACTTCCCACTCACATAAGTGAGCCCTGGGTGCCCATGACCCTGTCGCTGGCCCTGTTGTTCTTTCTTGAACCACTTTTAATAGGTACTAACCACTGTATACCAGGAACACCACACCACGCCGGCTGTTTTGGAGATGCTCTGACTCATTTGTCTAGCCATCACAATTTGGCCCTTGTAAAAGTTGCTCAATTCAATTTAATTCTTTTTTGGATTGTTATCTTTTAACAATAGACATTCTAACAAAGCAGCTTCACAGAAATACCAAATGGACAAAATGTAACCAAGAATTGTATTCTAGTTTTAACATGAAGTCTATTTTCCTGAAGTTATCAGCTGTTCACTGATGGAGACTTGAGTGCAAAACACTGCATAGCAATTGCAGTCCTTTACCTTTCAGTGGTTTTAATGTTACGGTTGATTGGTGTATTATTTAAGATGGTGATCCAAAGAGGTGCAGGAAAAAAGAGATGCAAGTGGAGGGGTTTTACTTTGATACAGGCAGTAGACCATGAATATGCAGTACAGCTTGATGCATTTACATTATTCCTACAGGTTTGTCTAGAAATTTAAATTTGTAAATTAGTTAGTTAATTAGACCCAACCCCTTTCAGTTTATGTCCCCTTTTGTTTAAATCCGAATATCCAGATAACTGCACTTTTTATCTCCTTAATATGTCATGAAATAATGAGGAAACAAACCACACTTGGCTATTAAACTGCTTATCAGTCTATGTATGAAATGTCTGTAGTTCCTAAATGATTGTTGCAACATTTTTTAGTTAAGAAATTCTGCACTTCAATCGCATCTTCATTGTGGTGGTGTACAGGATTTAAATTGCATTATAAATATTGTGTTACTATCTTTACATAAATACTATCTGTACTTTATAGAGTAGGCTTTATAGTTTTGAGCTTTCTGAGCAGCTTTCTAGTGTAACCCCAGTACAAATGAACAAACTTCAGTTCTTGTTAACATCATGTTGCTATGAGTTGAATGCCGACTTTTGTTGTTATAAATGACTTCATCTTCAGCAACCACACAATGTCACTTGAATCATCTGGAACTGAAAAGAGATGAATAAAAAAACTAAAATATAATGTTGCTGCAATGCCTCTCTTTTATTAGTTATTAGTATAAAATAATAAGTAAAAACACACACACACACCCCACACACATGCAAAAAAAACCCCAAAAAAACATCTTGCTCAACTCACTGTTGCTTTGTTTGCATTCATCTCCCTGGCACCAAATGCCTCCTCTCGGTGGAAATCTGCATTACTTTTAAATCACCAACCCAATATCTAGCACTTTTTCATCTCAAACAAATCATAGAGCATAGGTACTGATTAGCCTTCTGTCAATGTGTCCATGTACAAGGTTTTTTTTCTTGTTACAATTTGTTACTGGTAAATTTATTGAGTGGTGGGTATTTTAAATCAACTTCTTACACATCATAATTTGGCAATATTATTCCACCCTTCCTTGTCTGTGAAGATTCTCAGTCATCCAGGTGCTGTTATCTGGAAGTTGAGTGATGCCAACTGGAAACTGGACTTCTTTCTAGTTAGACCGAAACGTTTCACTACTCATCCGAGCAGCTTCTTTAGTCTAAGGGACGTTGGCAGGATTCCACGATTTGTATCCTCCCCTCCCTGGATAGCCTCTTTGAGGGAACAAGGGGAATGTGAAAATGGGGGGGAGGTGTTAGGAGTAAGGAAAATTGTCAGGATGTAACAACCCCATAGAAGGAGAGTAAGGCGTAAGTGTATTGAAGTATTAGGGGTAACAATCAGCGAATGTGATGGTGGATGGGGGAGTCCTTAGGTGTCGCTTTCTTGGTGGACTTGGTGAAGAGATCTTGATCTTTTTGGGGATGGATGAAACTACACTGCTTGGACAAGTAGTGAAACGTTTCAATCTAACTAGTAAAAAGTCCATCTGACATGACTCAACTTCCAGATCCACTCTTCCTTGCAAAAATTCCAGATCTTTGAAAATATGGGAATATTCTGTGCACGGCTGTTGTCAGAGGTTTTCAATTCAGGATTTGGATAACCCCAAGATGTTGATCTTCTGTTTCCTGGATTTGTGCTTTGGGTCAAGACCGTGCTGGAAGGTGAAATATTTTTCCATCTTTAGCTGTCTAACTGACACCTGTTTTTGTATTTTTCACTTTATCTTGACTAGATCCTGAGTCTGAAACAAAGAGAAGCAGCTCCATAGCATGATGCTGCCACCACCATGCTTCACTGTAGGTGTTCTTTGGGTGATAAGCTGTCTTGTATTTTGTGACAATCCTGTCTTTTAGAATTATGCCCAATGTTCTCACCATAGCAAATGAAAACTTTCCGTGGTTTGGCATGTGGCATGTTTAGGTGGGCTTGGATGTTTTTTATGTGTAGGGTTTTTTTCTTTCTGAAACATGAGGTGGAGAATAACAGTGATTGCTATTACATACAGACAGTGTCCAGAACTTGCCTGTTATTCCTACAGCTCAATTGATGTCACCATAGATCACTTGGCAGCCTCCTGAAAGGTTTTCCTCACATTTTTGGGGCGATGTCCTGCCCTTTCTTGATTATGGCTTTCACAGTTGCATGGTACACCTAATATTCTGAAATTCTTTTATACCCTCCTGATCCATACCTTATGACAATGAGATCCTGATCAAGGTTTCTAAGCTCTTTGTGGACCATGGCTTCAGCAGTTAGATGAAAAAATGGCAAAAATGGCAGATGTTTATTTAGGTTTAATCACAGTCACATCACTGATGACAGATGTGTGTATGATGATTACATTTGTACAAGTTTAAATCGGTTATTTCTGAACACAGTCACATGCACTGTTATGAAAGGGTGTATACACATACTATATACAATCAGGTTATTTTTTTCTCTCTCTAAAATGTTGCTATTTGTTTTTCACCTTTATTTTGTTGGTTGCTTTATCAAATTAAAGGTTTAAAAGATTTGAAAGGATATTATCCTGGTTTAATTTTTTATATCACACAAGCTGGCACATTTTGACAGGAGTGTATAGAGTTTTTATATCCACTGTAGAACTGCTTAAAGCAGCAAGAGGCTACTATACCTATCTATATTTTATTCTGGAAATATAATCAGGCAAGGGGAGAAAATGTTTTGAAATTGCTGCAAAATGCCTGTAAATAATTATTTGACATCAGTGCTATTACAGAGAAGTCTGAGCATGAAGAATACCTCAAATACATGAAGAATTCCCCCCACAATGTAACACATTTTAGCTAGCGATTGAAATGATAGCCAGGAATTGGAATGACAACTTACCCTTGTATTGAAAGTTGGAGCATTGTTTTAGCTGATTAGTGAAGATGAGCGAGCTAGTTCTTGAACAGCTTTGGTTTTGCTTGTCTATAGTTTGATACTTTGCACCTAGTTGTGAGCTTTCCAGTATTTGTTTTCCACATTATTTTTTTTAATCAGCGTGCTAATGTAGATTAGCTGCTACTGTTGTCTTGCTTGCTTTTATTGAGGGCTGAGGGAATTATGCGCTTCTTCTGTTGTTTTCACTGAATTGTATAGTGATATACAATTCTATAGGAGTGTATATGTGTATAGGAGCATTATTCAAGTTTTGGGTGCTACTTGCTAACCTGCTACAGTTACAGCATGTTACATAGATCACTGCTTAGGTTACCTGGACGGAGCTGTTGAACTGACTTTCACTTTCTACTTGTTAACTGTGACAGTCACACTGATGAGCATAATAAGATTTTTATTGTCACAATATTTAATGTAAAGTAAAATTGAGTAAATTATGATAATGGATCAGATGATTACATCTTCAGATGACATTAATTTTACATTTAACATCTTGAGTATTTGAATGTGCCTTGAAGGTGTAATGATTTGCTATTTGCGCAGCAGTTGAGCAGCTACTGACATTTCCACCGAGTGTCTTCAAATCTCTGAATTCCTAAAGGTTACTTACCGCTGCTTTAATATGTATTATTAATGTATATGTGAATCTATTATATGATGTCAGTAGTGAACAAATATAGGAACATTATAAGACTTGCTGGTCTGTATATGGTCAAATCTGTCGCCAGACTAACACTGCTAAATAAACACACTTGTGTTTGTGTCACTCCATTACAAATAAATAACAATAATTATGCAGAATCAACATAGTGGTTTTATTCTAATGAAAACCACCATCACTCTCACAAACGTTATAATCAATACAGGATCTCTTTCACACGATAAGCAACAGCACACTTGCAGTATAACCCTACTCATAAAGTCTCAAGTAGGATTTTATACTAAAGTGCACAAACTGATGCAGTAGCATGAGATGCCTAGATTAAAGGACAAATATGAGAAAATCCATTTGAATGTATCCACTACTAAGCTGCACTAAAACGGGGGGAAAAAGTACATACTTTAACTTTAAAAACCAGCAAAAGAACCAATACTCAAAAAGCCCTTACTGGGACTTTAAGCAAAGTTGTTTTTCAGTCAGTTTTAATTTTCAGTGCATGTAACAGTTCCCCTCTCAGCTGTGCATCTCATAATATTTTCCCATACCAGTTAAAATGACACGTATTATTTACATCATAAAAATCATCGGTCTGGAGTATCTCATATTCAAAGTAGAAATAATATACCTATTTTACATATTTTCCCTGGCAACAATTAAGCTTAAATATATCTTCATGATAATAACACTAATACTGATACTTTGAGAGAGAGAGTGATGAAAATAATACATTTTCAATATCACTAGTAGAACTGAAGTTACTGTCTTTGTGCACTACATATTTAAATATACAACAATGTGTGTTATAATGGAAGTGTTTTGCATTGTACATTGCTTGTGCAATAAATCTCCCTGTATAACACCCCGTAATGAAACTGTTTAGTATTCCATTATAACGTTCATATCTTAATTTTTTTTAAGATATATGTCTTAACTTAGCTTATTTCACACTACTCTCAAAATTCTTTACACTCAAACCATGACACACTGTTGATTATTCTCTCTCTCTCTGTGTTTCCATCCAAATGTTTCGCAAATGTTAAGCAAATTTTCAGAAAATCAAATGCGAATCAGTGTTTTGTTTCCATTTCTGCTTAAATTCAAAATTTGTAAAAATTCAAGTGGATGGAAACAACTCTAACATGGCGAGGCGCTCATGCGCATGTGTGTGTGGTAATGAGGAGGTGGCACGGCAGGTGGTGGCATGGACAGGGGCAGGGGCTGGGACTCTGTGGGGTGGAGAGGGTGGTTGTGGCTAAAGTGTGAGGGTGACTGAAGCTGGAATGCAGCTGCAGACTCGGGGCTGGAGGCAGCGGTGGCACTGGGGGCAGACACGCTGTGCTGGGCGATGAGTTTTGCTGGAGGCTGCTGGGTCTGTGCTAGCTGAATGGACACATCACTGGAGAGCTCAGAGGCACTGCGAGCACGCGGGTGAGGTGGCCAAGCGTCAGGCTGCAGGAATTGACCGCTGTAATCGCTGCTCTCAGACAGACGGGGGCGATAGAGCGCTGGGTGAGGCCGATACATCTCCTCCTCAGTGTAACGCTTCATGAAGAGATACACAGACATCACGCCCGCACCCTGAGAGAGAGAGGAGGGGAGAGAGAGAGAGAGAGGAGAGAGAGAGAGAGAGAGAGAGAGAGATGGGGTGGAGGAAAGTGTAAGAAATTGACGTGAGTGAAACAGACTGGGCTTCACTACACATTTAATATCATTTTGTACACAAAGTGCCATTTAAATATGTACGAAAAGGGTAGCATAAAAGAAAAAATATAGCTCTCATTTGTCCCATTATTCCTTCAGTGGGTGAGTGATGGAGCTGTAATGCAATGTATAAGACGTTGCAATGATTTAATGCTTTAGCAATTTCTGTCTTGAAAATAGCTCTTCAAATCATTACCCTTTCTTTTCCTCTCTCTCTCTCTCTCTCTCTCTCTCTCTCTCTCTCTCTCTCTCTCTCTCTCTCTCTCTCTCACACACACACACACACACACACACACACACACAAATTGCTCCCTAAGCAACCGTGATATCATGGTAGTGAGGAGACCCTGCTGATTCAAGCAGAATAAATAGTTTCAGCCAGAACTACAATTTCGCTAAATCCTTACTCTAGCAGCACACACATACACAAAATGGCTGACTGACAGCTTCATGCCTCGAAATCAATCCCCCCTCACCTCTTTCCTTTCCTTTCCTTTCCTTTCCTTTCCTTTCCTTTCCTTTCCTTTCCTTTCCTTTCCTTTCCTTTCCTTTCCTTTCCTTTCCTCATTTAAACCCTGTGCACTAGTGAAAAACAACTGTTATTAAGATCTAATCAAAAACTTTCATTTACAAACTGATTTGGTCCTCAGGCTGAACCCAATCTCATTGAAGTAATCACTGACTGTCTTCTCATCCAGTGTCTGCATTCATAATACACCAAGTAGGAAGTCAATCTGCTTGAAATGCTGTACACATGTTATCATTGCATTCACAGTATAAAATCAGCAGCAGCAGACTGTATGCTGGCATTAGTCATCAGTTAAGGTAACAGAGAACAGATTTGTCTAAGGCGCTGTATATCTTAAGCATCTTAATATACCACAAATACATTTGTAGCTGGGACAATCAGATTGACACAAATGTGTGTTAGGTAATAAATAGATCATTTTTGAAATGTCAGACCTCTTTGAGGAGGAAAGAGCTGGCAGCAAACGCAAAGGACCAGCCATAGTGATAGTTAAAGAAGTGCTCCCGGGTTTCCCCAGGTCTGTTCATCACCTCATCGTTTATACTGGAGATATAGAGCACTAATCCCACCACCAGACTCAGACCTGAGAGAGAGAGAGAGAGAGAGAGAAGGGGAGAGAGAGGGGAGAGAGAGAGAGAGAGAGAGAGGAGAGAGAGAGAGAGAGAGGGGAGAGAGAGGGGAAAAGAGAGAGAGAGAGGGGAGAGAGAGAGAGAGGGGAGAGAGAGATTGATTACACAAATAACAATAAAATCTCTAATAGGACCCTGAGAGAGGAAATGGCTTTGAATATATATATTTTTTTACTTTGGTAGAACACAAACAAGAACACCACCATATAACAGAAAACACACATGAAGTAACAGCTTGGGCTGATTTCTTTCTAGTCCATACTATAGAGTTCTGTAATTGACTGTTGTGTCATGTCATGTGATTACACTTACAGATTTAATGTCTGTTGGGGTTCATTTATTTAAGCCCTTGTCACACTCATGTGAAATCATCAACAGTTATACAAGAATCATGGCAAATAAAGTAGCAGGTGCAAAAGAAATTAATGAAATGGATTACTTTCTAAATAATTTTTCACTTAAAATGCATTTATAGGACAAACAAGACTTAACATTAAGCATAAATTGTCCAAATTACACACACACACATTACATACAGATATAGGAAGCCTTGCTTAGTATTTCAAAATATGTTCTTTTCATGCACACACACACGCACACACACACACACCCCCCTGCCTCAGGCAGGACATCGGGACATGAACTCCATCTGGATACATCACTTCACACAGGCACCCTGCTGCAAAGTATGTCCTATATGAGAACTGGACACACACACACACACACACACACACACACACCCCCCCCCCCCCCCCCCCCTCAGAAAGTTCAGTCACAGAATGCACTGCTAATCTACCACATCACATGCGCCTCCTTCTAACTCCAACTGACATGACTGAAAAAAAAAAAAAGGTGGGAGACTTTTTTTCTCTTCCTAAACAGCATGTCAGCTGAAGCTGGAAAGCAGAGGGAACAGATTGTGCCAAGATTAAAGAAGGCCTTTCTTGTTCAGATTCAAGGTTAAAGCTACAGTGATGTAAACAGCAATGTGTTCAGAATACAAATTTACTTACAGAACTAGTTACTCGAGTAAATGAGCGTGTTTTAGTATATACAGGTATATGAGCATGATTTGGATCCCAGGACCAAAAAATATTAGGAATGTAAATCACTAGAATATAACTTTTTCCAAGTTAATTAATAAATGTACTTATATTTTTTCATAATGCAAAAAAAAAGATGTTTTTAAAAATCTCATTAAACCCTATTACATTTGTATAGATTATTTAATGTATTTTTTTTTTTTAAAGGGATATTTTTTTTTTCTGCAGAACTGCAACACTGTCTATTTGTTGAATTTAACTCTGTGACTTTTTTTTTTTTTTTTTAAATAATGAAGCCAATTTCCAGTTTTTCTATTAACTCATTTTCTCCTGTTTTTTTTTTTTTTTAGTCATTTGTCATTTCCTGCAGAATCCCCATCACACACCAGCTGAAGACTGGCACATGCTGTCTACAAGACATGTGAAGTGAGCCACTATATGTACCCTGCTGTGTCAAACACTGGAAATTTTTTTTATTGAATTTATTTAATACAAATCCAACATCATTTCCAGATGGATGAAGTGAGGTATATTAACACAAATTGTTTTATAGGGCAATTTATTTTTGATTTGAATTGAATTAAATGTAATAGTATAGTTATGTCTTCCTGTGTCAACGTCCTTGAGAGATTTTCTAACCTAAATGGATCATGTTACTACCAGTGTTGGGAAGGTTACTTTGGAAATGTAATAGGTTACAGATTACAAATGACCCTATTTAAAATGTAATAAGTAGTGTAACTTTTCAATTACTTTATAAAAGTAAAATAACTGATTACATTTGATTACCTTTAAGTTTCTAATGGATATTTTCAACTAAATCATTTCCAAACATTTATACCAGACATGGTTAACCTTACATTAGTACTCAACTCTGTTTACTGTAAGAATTTCTAAATCTTGCATCACTTGAATTAAGATGATATTCATTTAATTGTAAGCACAGCCACCACAAAGCCAGACTTCATAACAAAAATTGTTTAATACTGTTTTAGGAATCAAATCTTAGCATAGCTATGACAGGACACACTGGCAAGTAACAATGCCTTGAAAAAAAAAAAAATAATCTGAAAAAATAAAGCATATGCATAAACCTAAATAGGCAATAAAACAGTTAATAAAAGTTAATAAAAGAAAAACACTGGTGTCCCATAGCCATGAATGCAATTAAGGAAAGAAATTAATTAAATCTGTGTGTGTGTGTGTGTGTGTGTGTGTGTGTGTGTGTGTGTGTGTGTGTACACACTTTGTCCTCCAAAAATCAAACTGGACAACCCTTGAGAAAAATAGGTTATATTTTTCGAAATGAGACTGCAGTAGATTGTCATCATTCAGATCATAAGTCACTTTTCAGTTGAAAATCACGCAGCAGTCTAAAGCACTGATTTTCACAACTCGATGACTTTGTGAGTCATCATAACATATGCTACAATGCTAAAATAACTAAATTATATTAGATCTGACATTGACCAACACATTTTCAAGGAGGAAAAATGTGAGCTATTTATTTTCTGTCAAAGTGTGCCTCGTAAAGGTAGCTAGCAGTCTAGCTCATTTGTTATGAATGTTTTGAATACAGGTCTTGAATACACTATGGTGTCGATGAACGCGCTGGCGTGTTTTGGCGGTTTTTTTTCCACATAGCAGCTACAGTAACTCTACTGACTACTCCATCACTTTTTATTATACAGAAACGAGTAATATATCATTCCAAACTAAAGGCTCTGTTTTTATTTCTGTACACTCACAATAATGACAAAAACCATATGCTTTTATAAAATAAAGAAAGGCTAGGTTTCATACCTGCAGATGCTTCCTCAGGTTGCAAAAAACAGCTGACAAACTAATTTTGCACTGCACTGTTAGATTTGCGCCCTTATCGGATTTCAGGATGAAATTATTTTTACATTTCCAGCACTGAAATGCATTTTTATCACTCGCCATGGTGCCAACTCTCAGACAGGTTGTAGTAGCCTAAAGCTTTCAGCGGTAATGTAGTTTAATGTAATTAGCAGACTTGGTGCACCGCAAATTCAAACCAGAGAACCAATCAAAAGCATCAGAATAGCACGGCTTTAACTAATTCTAGCAACACATTAATATTATTCAACATATCCTAGTTTTTTAAAGAAAATATTCAGATGTAACCATATTCGTAACCTTTAGCATTTTCATAAATAACTGTAATTTAATTACATATTTTTTCTCAGTAACTGTAACGAATTACTGTTACATTTATTTTGTAATTAAATTACGTAACGCCGTTACATGTAACTAGTTACTCCCCAACACTGGTTACTACTACATGAACTTATCACACTCACTCGATAAAATTTAAACTATTAATTAGAAATCTGCTTAAATTCAATTTAGTATACGCAATGAAATCATATACTGATGAGAAACTACATATTTTTATTTAAACTATATGTAAAATTTTGTCTTAAATTTGACCGTCCACATATTCTGTCTTTTATTCACTGAAAATTTGACAGAAATGTTTGTGTTCACATCAGTGTGTGTGTGTGTGTGTGTGTGTGTGTGTGTGTGTGTGTGTGTGTGTTTATCAGTGAATTCCGTTTCCAATAAACTATTTTGTTACCATGAACCAGGTACAAATGGATAAAGCTAGGAAAAAGGACTACAAAATATTTAGTATATTTCTTTCTGTTTCTCTCACGTTCCTGCCTCCTGAGTCCTCATCCTCTACCAACATACCAAGTTTTCACAAGAGATCAAAACATTTTGTTTTGTGTTGCACAGCACATCTGATTCAGCTTATGAACAGTTGATAATTATCCAAAATACAAAACATGAGCAAACTTGAGCTGCCCATTAATGGAACTGAAAATCTGAAAGGTAATAATAATGTGACATGAAGACAAATTAATCATTTTGAAGACCTTTAAAGAGAAAGAAAAGCAAAAAATATATAAGGAATGTAAATTGCAGCGTGAAAGCCATGACAGCAGGCCAATGACTCATAGTCTAAATATCCCATGATGGCAGTACACTTAATATACCAGGTTAGAAATACTCAGGATGATGCTGATTAGTCATTTCCACTGAACATTTTACAACTAGTAATGAAAAAATAATCCTTCTGTCTTTTCTTAAAGCTGCATGCCTATTCATTCTGTTCCATCAACTCAGTTTTGTAACAATACAATCAAAATATTTAAAAAATCCTCATATTTGATTTACCTTATATGCATTGTAAATCATTACACTACCCACGCAACATGAGCTTTTAGAGATTATAGAAGGCATCATTAGCAAAGTAGAGTAATTCCAGCAGAGCCCAGTGTGTGAGTGCCAGACAGTAATAAACAAAAGCAGATGGAGAATCTTAATGATAAGACAAGGGGTTTAAAATGGAACAAGACAAGTCTAATCAAATGCAGATGGGAAGGCCACACTTCATTTAAGACTGAAAATATAGCATCATATAGAGAGACTATGCTTTGAACATTCATACATCAATCAATCAATCAATCAATCAATCAATCAATCAATCAATCAATCAATCAATCAATCAATCAATTCATTCATCATTCACCAATCCAATCCATCCATCTATCCATTCATTCATTCATTCATCAATCCATTCATTCACCACTCCAACCATTCATCTATTCATTCATCTATTCATTCATCCATCCATCCATTCATTTGTTTGTTTTTTCAATTATTACATCTTCTTTCCATTTTCTGGCAATAAGCATGCAAAGAAATCACGACTCAGTTATCACCAACTTTTGAATGTTTGTTGGTATGTTGTTAGATAAAATGTTGTCCAATCATAAATGTGGGCATAAACTGTATAGAACTGTAAGTTGTCTCAATAATGAAATAAATTTCATCTGCCACCTCACACAGTGATAAAGGATTTAAATATATTTACAAAAAGGCACATTTTTCTAAGAGGAAACCCTTCAGCCCACCATCAGTTCTGTAATAATGTCTGGATAGGAATCAAAATTGAGTGAAATGAAATCTGCAGGATTCGTGGCAGTGCACACAAAATGAAAATCTGTGAGCATTATGCTGATATAGCCAACATGTTTGTGGACACCTGAACCACACAAGTGTCCAGAATGTCTCTGCATGCTGTAGAATTCATTTCCATTCACTGGAACTAAGAGGCTAAAACTTCTTCCAGCATGACAATGCCCCTGTGAACAAAGCAAGCTACAGGAAGTCATAGTTGGTCAAGGTAGGTATAGAGGATTTCAAGTGTCCTGCACAGAGCCCTGACCTCGACCCCATTGAACACCTTTGGGATAAACTGGAACACTGATTATGCACCAGACCTCCTCACTTCCTGACCTCACAAATACTCTTGCAGCTGAATGAGCACAAATCTCCACAGCTATGCTTTTGGTTGGTTATTATTACTATAAAGTGGGGATGAAATCTGGAATGATGTTCAACAAGCACTAATAGGTGTGATATTCAAGTTTTGGTGATGTAGTGCATGTCTGCCTGATACTTGAAATTATTTCAGTTATTAATTAGTAAAATATTTGGAAATCAAAGTTTTTAAAGGGCATTTGAATAGCTACTTATGTAAAAGCTGTAAATAATTTATTTACTGCATTAAAGAATTAGTTTTATTTACTGCATTATTTTCTATGAAATAAACTGGATATAAATGTCTACACGCCCCTGTTAAAATGCCATGTTTTGTGAATTATTTAATAAAAAACTGAAACCAAGATAAATCAGAACAATTTTTTTCCACTCCAATGTGAAATAGAAACAAATAAACAAATAAAAAACAAACAGAAAGGGAATATTTGGGGGAAAAGGTTACAATAACCTAGCAAAAGTGTGCACACACCTAAACTAATGAACTAACTTATGATTTTATATCATAAAATACCACTCAGAAAGAGTCCACTATCCTTACCAGTCTATCTGTTGGGTCACAAACCAATTCACATGGGCATCTTTTTGGCAACATAAATAAATCATGAGCAGTGCTAGTGCTAGAAAAGCAAGTAAAAAGGACAGAGAGGGTCTTTTATAGTATGGATTTCCAGAAAATGCTAAAAATATTTCCAGATTTTTACACATTATAGTGCGTATTTCCTGAAAAATATTGCTCACAGAAAGAGGCATAGAGTAATCAGGTAATATTGTGTTTTGTATGCACCCTATGGCTAATGCCCCCGCCCTTCCATGTTGTTTCAGTGAAGTGAAGCTTGGTGAGATCAGATTAATTTTGTTGTATTTTATCTTTCATAATATTGCATTTCAGTTTGCTCGCATGTAATGGGTTTTATATAAAAAAAAATTTAATTAGACTAAAAATCCAGCTTGCCTAAAAATACTAAATTAGGTATAGATCATGAATATCTCAAGTTTAGTGCAGCATTCTTTTCACTGTTTAAAAAAGTGAAGTATAAAAAGTAACATGCAAAAGGTACAACCTAAAATAATGTAGAATGTTAAAATTTTAGCTAGGTGCACTCTTATTGACGATCATGAATAAAGAAGCCGAATGAGCAGAAAAGTATTCGCTAATTTCTTTGGGTTAAAGCTGATTTAAACAGATGGCTACTGCTGACTGATGCTTTAGCATCCTGACATCATATGTACCAAATAGAATCCTGCCCATGTCAAATCAGACAAAAGACAATGACAAAAATCTCTAGACTAAAAAAACATCATTGTTCTTTGCCATCGAGATGCTACAGCTACTAGTAAGAAGTTCTCAGAACTAAGCGACTTAAGAAGTAATAATAGTTTGTGGTTTGTACCTTAACCTTAAGAATTTTATAAATAACGCTGGAGTCAAATGAGGGTCCAAGTTGAGTGTCAAGTGTCATAAAAATAAGCTAGAGAAGATGTTAAAGATGAATGAAAGTGTGATTAATACCTGACAGGATGAAGAAGATTCCGGAAACAAATGCCAAGATGGTGCGCTGCGGGCGAATATGGCCCACGTTGCTAAGGATGAAGGCAGTGAACACAAAGAGCAAAGACACCATGGGGAAAGGAGTAGCTGTCCGCACCATTTCTGTGAAAGAGCAAAACACAATCAGGTGTGTGCCAGAGACTGAGCAGGAAATTTCCAAATCTATCTGTCAATATACTCACTGAGAATATTTGCCGTGTTTTCTGTTGTGATCTCTATCTCTGGCTCAGTGAAATACTCAGAGGCTACGCATTTTCCTTTCTCTGAACCTGAAACGAAGACAAAGCAGAGCGGGGTTATTGCGTGATAAGGAGACAAAGAGAAGAAGAGAGGATGTGAAAGTGGCACATATTGAAGCATTGCATACATAGGAACATATACAAATACACGCAAACACTATGTGCGTAATCCTGATTAACAAACAGCGATGAGAATGCTTGTGTAAAACACATCTAAAGAAAGTTTTGCTATAATGAATACAGTATGTTTCTACAGTGGAGGTCAATGCAAAGAGATTCATTTTATGCTGAAATTCTATTTACTCAGTCACTGAAATGTGATGTATACTACATTAATATTACATTTATGAATCATACCACTCATTAGTGAAAGGAATGGATTTTCCCAGTAGGGGGGGAGGATGAAGGGTCGATAATTGGGTGGTGGAAGTCTCCCTAGGTTTGTTAGCAGCTCATTAGGTACAGGTGAGATGAGGGGTGATATTCGGATGTGAACAGCCATCTCGAATAAATGGCAGTGCTCATTAGTGAATGTGTTCTTTGTCAAAGGCTTCAGTTTAATGGTGTGATCTGTGGCACATTCATCTTATCTCTGTGACTGATGTGTTAGAATCATCCTGCTTCAGAGCATTTGCAGATTCATGCCATCACCAAACCTAGCCTATAGGGGTTTTCTGCAATACTTTTTGTGCTGTTTTATTATTTCATGTTCTTTTCCCTCATCTTCTATCTTTTTAGAGTGTTAATACTGGGATAGATTGTTGGGGCATTGGTGGCTCAGTGGTAGGTTTCTTGCCTACCATGCGAAAGGTGTGGGTTTGATTCCAGCCACTGGATACAGTGCTGGTCCCAAGCCTGGAAAAATGGGAGGGTTGTGTCAGGAAGGGCATCTGGTGCCAAACATTTGCCAAGTTGTTGTGCGGACCAGTCGGTCTGCTGTGGCGACCCTGAACAGGGAGCAGCCCAAAGCATCTTAATAGTGTTCAGATTGTGTATCTGACATGTAGCTCTAACTGTCATCCTTGTATGCTCTATAATGTTTAGTCCTACTGCACCTACTTACACGTTAACATTGTGGTTGCTGTGAGGTGTATTTTGATCTCACCTGTAGGTGTGCCTGTAAATTTGTAGTGTTGCAGTATGACGTGTACCTCTATAAAATCAGGAACTATTATATTACCCTCAAACCAGCAAACTAGATTTGATTTAAGTTTGCCACCTTAAACCAGAAAAATCCAGGAAGTATTCCTTACTGAAACTGCATTTACATCATTAATTGGTATCCATGCACTGTGTAGAAGATGGTGTAGTTGAGTATGTCAGCTTGTTGTTGTGATACTTTCCTAATCAGCCCCAATACGTCACATGTCTATTTATATCACTTGCACCTGTGTCTCGTTTCACCCTGATTATCACCGATATTTGAGTTCCTTTGTTTCAACACCTGATTGCCAAGCTTCTGTTGTTTTCTTCTTCTTGCAGTGTTTTGGGGTCCACAATTACAGTTTGATCCCAGTTATCCTGCTTATTGTCTACAAATTACATGACAGAACCTACCATGGACCTACCATGGATGCAGCAGGTTTGCTTCAGAGCACATGGGCCCAGGGTGAGCAAATCTGGAAGAAAAAGATGCAGCTTGACCAGATCAAGTCCCTTCTGGACCAGCTCATGGCTGGGCCCAATGCCATATGTTTCCTCAGGATTTTTTTTTTTTTAGAGAGGAGACTCCTATACTGGCTGGAGACATCTCTCACTCTTCCTGCCCTACTTTGGTCATTACACTGCCTCCTTGCCCCACATCAGATGTCACTCTGCCTCCTTGCCCCACATCAGATGTCACTCTGCCTCCTTGCCCCACATCAGATGTCACTCTGCCTCCTTGCCCCACATCAGATGTCGCTTTGCCTCATTGCTCTGCCTCTTTGTTGCATTCAGCTGTCACTCTGCCTCCTTACTCCATTAAGTATGTCACTCTGCCTGCTTGATCTGCTGGGGGTGTCCCTCTGCCTCTCTGCCATTACAGCTCATGGGTATCACTCTGTCTCCCTTCTCCACATCACATGTTATTACACACCCCAGTTTGACGTCAGGTGTCGCTCCACCTTCCCACTCTGCTGAGGACATCACTCCGCCTCCCTGTGCTGAAAAAGGCAGTCCTCCCCTTTGCTACATGCAGTTCCTCCTTTCTTGCTGGCTTTGTAGTGGCTATCACTCCACATCATCTTGTGGAGGATGTCACATCTCCTTCTGGCTACATTAAGGGTATTGCATCCAAGTAACATTTATCAGGGTTGAAATGTCTTGCATCACTGTCCAAGACCCCTCCGGACTTACCCTTCTGGGGCACCAAACTCCTGTTTTCACTGTGTCTCATTTCACCTAGATTAGCACCTGATTGTCAAGCTTCATTGTAGTGTTGTGTATTCAACAGTCCTGGTTCGTGTTTGAATATTTAGTATTTAGCTCCTACAGTTTTGGTTATCTAGCTGCTTTAATAAAGCTTTTTATTATTAAAGGTAATTACATTACTAAGGTTTATTAATGAGAAGATTTCTCAATTGCATACTTTAGTATCTCAAAATGATAAAAAAAAAAAGTGTCATATTTGACTTTATTGCCATTATACTGGATGTAAATTTATGTTTGAGAAGCTTCTGCTTCTTATGAACTGCTGCTCATGCAACATCTCAGAGCAGCTGAACACACTTGAAGGAAAGAACTAACTGACCTTTTCCACATATATCACACTCACAATTGTTTAGAGAGGAGAGAGAGCAATGCCATTCCTCTCACCTTATTCTTTAGTACATTACCAGAAACATGCCCACTTCTGGTGCATGTAATGTATCCCACAGTGTTTAGAAATAAGCATGGATGATTTTGGATTTTAATAATCAGAGTGTATGTGTGTACCTGCTATGAAGCACACCCTCCAGAGGCCAGAGTGCAGTGCCATCTTGACGTCGATAGTTTGGTTCTGCTGCAGCACGATGCCCTCCTCCATTAGCAGCCAATAATCGGTTGCCACGGCAACCCCAACCAACAGCAGTCCGCACGCCCCAAACACGGTGGAGAGCAGAGTGAGAGCCCTGCTGCTGCATGAGCTCATCTACACATACACACACAAGCAGATGAATTAAGTACATGGGAAACAGTGTCATTTTAACCAAACTGAGGATAACATTTTATTTAAGCTTTAAAGTATAGTCACTGATTTTGGTAAAGGTTTGTTAGAAAGAGCTTGAAGTTTTAAAACTCCCTTTAGTGTTCTTTCTAAAGCAAAAGACATGCACACATCAGGGTAGAACACCTGAATTCAAAATGGCTGACAGGAAAATATCGACTTTTCATTATCCTGATTGATTAGATGTGGGCAGGTCTGCATTATTAATGTTTTTTTTTCTCTGCTCTACAGAGCACCACAGGCACTGGAGTTTTCCTTCAAGTGGATAATTTTATTGACAGTTGAATGTTAGCAAATAAAATCTGTTTTAAACAACTTTGACAGAAAGTTATGTTATAGGACATCTGTAAAGGTTTGTATTCATATCAATAATCACATGCAGTAAAAGAATTTCCAAATATAAGAATATATATATATATATATATTTCCCTCTTTAACCAGGCAGTCATGAGAAAAGTCAAAGTTCAGCTAGCTAACGGGTGAGAGTCACTGAGGCGGAAAGTGAGACACAAACACACACATACACACACACACACACACACACACACACACACACACACACACACACACACACACACACACACACACACAAGAGAGAGAGAGAGAGAGAGAGAGAGAGAGATACTGTATGAGTCATAGCCATGCAGTGAGGTAGAGTTCTGCTTCAAAGGGTAGTCACCATTCAGCAATTATATGCTCATCCACACACACACACACACACACACACACACACACAAAAATGATCATTTACAGAGCATCATGACAATCTTCTGCAGTCCATGTCAGAAACACAGATGATTTTTAAAAAATTGTTTAAAGCATGGACAATGCATTATGTGAATGAGAAAATTTTTAAAAAGATGGAAAGAGTATTAAGTATCCATAAACCAATGGTCCAGCAGAATACAACTGCAGTGAGCGTAAATGCGAGGACGGCACTGTGAGAGTCTGTCCGTTCGTATTCTCTCAGACCTCTCCTCTGTCGCTGACCCCACATGCTGCTCTCACTCCCTCTCTCCAGCCAAACAGTTGATCGATGCTTAATTAATCACTGTTGTGCCGTTTTCTGTCCCTGTTATACGGCTTGAACACGGAGTTGATTGCTGTCATAAAGATATATGACTACTGTGGGAGAGTGACGAAGATATAAATGGCGTATTATAAACTGAGATAAAGAGGCAGCAATTCTGTATTCTGTATTTGTTACTGTATATATTTTTGTGTATGAATCTGCATATGAATGTTTTCAGACTGTTATCTCCTGTCTGTCTTCCAGAGCTGGTGACTCAGAGCAGCGCCCTGAGAGACAAGAACAACGTACCGCAGGGAGAGAGAAAGAGAGAAAGAGAGAGAGAGAGAGAGAGAGAGAGAGAGAGAGAGAGAGAGAGAGAGAGAGAGAGAGAGAGAGAGAGAGAGAGAGAGAGAGAGAGAGGGGGGGCTGGAGAGAAAAGATATACCAAAAGGAACAAAAAAGCAAGAGAAAGGGAGGGGAAAGGCAGAGAGAGATGGAGTGACAGCATGGATACAAAAAAAGAAAGAGACAGATGATGCAGATGCAGGCTACAGGCCATCTGCAGCGTTTGAGCTGATAATCCTCTGGAGTAAGAGCTACATCAAAGTCCAACAGAGGCCATCACATCCACCACAGCTATGATATATGAATATACATGACTAGATTGATTAGAGCATGCATATTAATTTAAAACAGGGAGAAAGTCAGACATGGATAAAGTGGGATGATAAGAGTCAGAAAGAAGGGGGGGTGGGGGGTTGGGGTGGGTGGGGGGTTGTGGGGAGTTTTGGAATCCAAGGGAGCCATCAGAGACTGCTACAGTGCTGCAGTTCTGCCTGACTGCTAGAGGAAACCTGCTGGGTGAGTGTGGTTTGTGCCAAGCTCTGCATGGACAGAAGGTTTCTAAAAAGGAGGTTTAGATGTGAGGCCAACACTGGGTGTTTGGTCAGGGGGTATGTGTTAGTGCTAAGAATATTCATATTCATTCGCTGTTAACGTTAACTTAAAAATCTTACCATGAGATCTCAATTTTATGCTTCTTTGTAATAAAAACATAGTGAAGGTGTTACTTGTGTCAATCAGAGTCAAATTTAGAAAAGAAGGTAAGAAGGCGAAAAAAACCTTACAGGTATATTCTTTTAAAAGAAAAGTACCTATATTTAAACTCACTTACTCACTCACTTTAACTTGGTCAGGGTGACGGGGTACTCCAAACCATACTGGGAACGTTGGGCATGAGGGTGGAAATACACCCCAAATGGGATGTATATATGTAGGGCACCACACACACACACATACATACACAGGTTTGCACTTTGGGGCAATTTATCTTAGCCAAACAACCTCCTCACATGTTTTAGGAACTTGAGGACCTGCAGGATACCCATGTAGACATGGGAAGCACATGCCAAGAAACTCTACACAGACAGTAACCCCAGCTCAGGGTCCACCCAGAGACCCTGGAGCTGTGAGGCAACATCACTAGCACAAGCACTAGTGTTGCACACTTGCTAAAGAACATTTTAAAGCTTTTAGTGTAACTGCAGCTTGAACTTACTGGGATCATGTCTGGTCATTTACTGGGATCATATCTGGTCACTGCTCACCATGTATTTAGGTGGTGTATCAATCTGTGGTGAAACTAACACGCTAGTGTGTTTGGATCTGGTTTAAATGTATCATGCACAGTTAATATGCTAGCCACTTTAATTGCCAGAGAATATAGCTTGTCTTTTCTATGAGTGTGTATCCTCCAGCCATAATTGGTTATCATTGATCAGATCCTGACCACAGAGCTGTGCTGGTGGTTACGTTTGCCCAGTATGTACATTGTGGTGATGATCTGGCTACTGACTCAGTGGAAACTGCAGTTTCAGCTAATAAACTCATTCATTCATTCATTCATTCATTCATTCATCCATCCATCCATCCATCCATCCATTCATTCATTCATTCATTCATCCATCCATCCATTCATTCAGCCTTAGTGTTTTAGACATTGAGCTACTGATCGAAAGGTTGTGAGTTTGAATCTGAGGTCCACTAAACTGCCACTGCTGGGCTCCTGAGCAAGGCCCTTGACCCTCAGCTGCATAAAAAAATGAGATAACGTAAGTGGCTCTGGATAAGGGCATCTGTCGAATGCCGTAAATGTAAGTTTATTTCTATGTTCATAGCAGCAGGTTGAAATGGTACAGATTTCAGCAACTGCTACAGTATCCCAAGGTGTTCCCAAGCCTGTAAGAATAGACTCTAAGGCCAAAAGTACATATCTGACTTTGCAATTATAGTCTCACAAAGTTGCACACAACCTTCAAGAATGTCTTTTTATGCTATAACATTAAGACTTCTTTCCATTGAAACTAACAGACCCAAACCTGTTCCAGTATGACACTGCCCCTGTGCATAAAGAGTGGTGCAGTAAGACATGTTTTAGCAAAAGCTGGAGCAGAAGATTTCGACTTGAGTGACTTGCATAAAGCCCTGACCTCAACCTCACCGAATACTTTTGGGATGAACTGGAACACTAGCTACATGCCATGCCATTTTGCTCAACATCATTCCCTACAAACTTTTGTGGAATTCCTTCAGGGAAAGTGAAGGATGTCATAACAAGAAAAGAGGACTTGATTTGGAATAGGATGTTCAATATGCACATAGGTGTGATAGTCAGGTTTCCACATACTTTTGGCCATATAATGTATCATTTCTTAAGGTTTCTGTCCAGCACGTCACACCTGATAGCAGGAGCTGAACAGTAGGTGCTTAAACCACCTCAGCTGACAGTTTAGTATATAATCTTAAGCACTACTATTTGGCAAATTGATGAGGAAAACAAACAGTTTGGCTGATTGAAGAAACTGAATTTATATACAATGTCATGTTTATTATTTAGAAATTAGAAATCTTTACAAGATTACATCAGAGCATAATTACCTTTTGGATTTAGTCAGTAGGTTTTACGTGCACACACTCACGCATAATATGCTTCAGCAAGGAATTCAAAATAGGGCAAAAACCCTGATCAAAATAAGTAACAGGGCAGTTACGCTCACTGGCCGACTGAACTACTTATTGCTTCTTTCATTTGAAAGAGGCTCAGAGAAATTTTGGGTTTTGAGGAAATCTCATTAATCAAGACAAATACCACCACAGGCTAATAAAGGCTGATTGCAGTACTCCAACGGTGTGCTGTGCTTTGCTGCTTTGTGTTTCCTGGAGGAAATTTGCTAAATTACTTTTGGTTTAAGTGTAAAAATACTTACATCATGGTTTAGGATTCAGTAAATCTAATTTAGTTGTTCTATTTGCTATTCTGTGCTGTTCTGATTTCTCTATAGGTGCACATAATTGTATGTTATGGTTACGCTAATGCTCTTAGGTTGAAAACTGACTAAATGTTATTCTTGGCTGAACTGTTAAAGCCTAGATGTTCACAGCGTAATTTATTATATACTTTCATTAATCAGTCTACGTGTATGAATAATATGCATATAATCACACAGAATTAGCACAGACAAAGCTAATGTTGAAAAAAATGCATGGTCTATGTGGAGAAAACATGGTGATTCCTAGTATCAAGAGAATAACCTTTTGGCTCAACCGGACAGAGCACAAGCCCCTGTCCCTGGGGAGAGAGAGAGAGAGAGAGTATGTGAGGACATTAAGCACCCTACAGCTATTGTGCGCTCCCCTCAGGCTGTGTGTGCTGCTGCAGCGGGAGGCTATGTACTCATGTAGACTGCAGATTTTCTTATATTAATTTGAATAAATACAGTCTTTGGCTATGCAGGCATTTTGTGGGTCTGAATCAGAATCTCCATAATAAAGGACAAAACTGGAAAATCTGTTTATATACATTCACTACCTGTTTAAGTAAAAAAGAGACTTATTTTATGAGCACTTATGTTATGTAATTGTAAATTAGTTCATTTTCAGTAAGCACTTTTTGCCAAGCAGCATCAATGAGGATCCAGAGTCTATCCAAGGAACACTGGGTGCAATGAGGGAGGATTCACTCCAGACTGGAGAGATTATTAAAGTTATTAATAATCAAGTAAGTAATTAAGTTATTCCATTATTTGTATTTAAAGCACATTACTTAGTAGTGACACAGTGTGTTGTTCGATCCTGGGTTTGGGTCACTGACTGTATGTGGCGTTTGTGTATATTCTCCCTACTTCTGCTTGGTTTCCTCCTCCCTTCTAAAAACATATGAGCAGATGGATTGGCTTTGGTGTGAATATGTGTGCATGGTGCCCTGTAATGGATTGGCATGACATCCGTTGCGTGTCTGCCTCCTGGAATAAGCGCCAGATCCGCTGCAAACCCCAAACCAAGATGAAGCACTTACTGAAAGTGAGTGAGTTAGTGAGAAGCTATGAATTGTTCTGTAACTACAGAGAAAGGAATAGGGAAAGTATACCATTACCACACTGAGGAATTGGGCGAGAAGTCTGCACTCATCAACGGGTTCTGAGTTTAAGGGGATAAATTGCTACAATGAACGAAGTGTGATTATTAAGTGGATTTTCCCTTCAAACTAATTTTAGAAAGCACATTGACAGACTCAGGTGTGAACTTTCAAAGGCATGAATGAAGCAGTGATGTCACATCAACATCAACTAACTTCTCAATTGATCACAGTCTTAGAAAACCTTAGCAACCAAAATGTAACTGGTGTGGGTGAAAGTCTTAGAGTAAAATAGGGACAGGGAGTGGAGGATGGAGAGAGAACGTGCGTGCGTGCGTGCGTGGGGGTGTGTGTGTGTGTGTGTGTGTGTGTGTGTGTGTGTGTGTGTGTGTGGAGAGAGAGAGAGACAGAGAGAGAGAGAGAGAGAGAGAGAGAGAGAGAGAGAGAGAGAGAGAGAGATACTCGGGGATAAGGCTGAGGTATGGAAAGTCCTTGGCCTAAAAAAATGAGATCAGTCCAATGCGCAAGAGCGCGCTTTCTCGGGAGCGTGCTTAGTTCAAGCATAAACTACTGCAAACGCTCACCTCTCGTCTCCATTCTTCAGGGTATGACATAAAATCACTACAATATTGTTACACCTCATGTCTTATCCTAATAATGAATGAATGACCATTGTCACATTAATGAACCCTGCAACACCGAACGCCAGAAGAAAATGACATGAAAAAAGGAAAGTCAATTATTTAAACCCACCAGCAGTTACACATACTGTATAAACTAACATCTGATCATCTACACACGGTCACACGGTATCTGTCTGTACCTTTTAACACTCTCCGGTATTTCCCTTACGTCAGAAAAACACTACATCTCTTATAATATGCGTCATGTATGTCAGTTAGAGACAGGTTTATCCTACAGAATGGTTCTCTCATCCATACAACACGCTGTCCAGAGCTTGTCCCTGTGGCGTATGGTTTCACTTACACGCATGCGGCACAGTAGCTACTCCTGTACTGTACTTACAGGGAGAGACATTACAGCACCCGCTTGAAAATTCCTGCAAATTCTCATACACACCCAAGACTCCAGAAGTGCAGCAAATACAGTCACATACCCTCTTCACGCTAGCTTTCCAGCTGTAACATCTGTGCAAAGGGTGGAACTCCTGACATGCAGCCTATATGATGTAGTAAAAGCGTGCTTAAGATCACGACAAACACCCACACACACACACACACACACACACCCCCGGGTTAAGAGAATTAACGAACTCACCCTTCCCAAAGAGGCGAGAGGATCCTGCCAGCACAGCCGAGATCCTCACAGCAGAGATGTCCGGTTTTTAAAAAAAAAAAACCCCCCTTCCCCTCTCTCTCTCTCTCTCTCTCTCTCTCTCTCTCTCTCTCTCTCTCTCTCTCTCTCCTCGGATACGCATATTTTCCCGCTCTTCTTTCTTTCTGCGCACTCTCTACTCCCCATACAGAAGCGATGCAGTAAGGTAATGTAACCAACAAGAAAAGACGGTTTTTTCCTCCGTTCATTCATTCTTTCTTTTTTCTCTCTTTTTTTTTAAAGACCATCCTCTACTTTAATGTGTGCCACTGACTTATAAGATGCTGAGATCTTTTCTCTCTCACTGGACAGAACCCTGGGTTTTTTAGAAGACTGCAGTGCACCTGTCCACAGAGCAATGCTTTTCTCACAGTACCAAAGCGTAAACCATGCGTTACTTCACACATCCATAAACATCAGCTTCACATAGAGACTCAGCGAGAAGGGGAAATTACACACCCCCTGACCTGGACACATTTTATTCTCCTGGACAAATTCTGTTCCTGGGGATCCCCTTGTCTGTGCTAAGTGAGCACCAGAGCAGCAAAGGAGGTCTAATCTTTTTTTGACATATACAGTAATGATAGCAAATAAATCCTAAAGAGTTCTTCAGTTCTATACTAATAAGACAGCCTTTTTCTTCCAGAGAGTGTTCCAGGATAATCTCCATAAAGAGTGTTATCCTTTTTAAGAGTGCTTGATATTACTGTTACTTTCTATGAACAAATCTGATAGAGCACTAGAGAAAAACTACAGAAGAGATTTGCTGTATTGCAAATCATTTGCACATTTTCAGCCAGGGAAAAGTTCTTCGAAGGTGATTTTGGGTTAAATTAAGGATTCCTTTGTTCCTGATTGTAACCTATAACCTTCTCTGAAAGAGAAAAAGGTGTATTCTAGATTTAAACTTTCTTTAGTGTATAGCTTTCTTGGTCATTCATTCATTTTCAACACTGCTTTATCAGGGTTGGTCAGGCTTGCAGTGGATTTGGAGCTTATCATGGGAACAAGATGGAATACACACACACACACATACACACACACACACAAATACACACACACACACACGCACACACACACACACACACAGGGGGCATCAGAGGGCGCAATACCCCCCCCCCCCCCCCCCACACACACACCATTTATTCACGCTTTACCCAGTCCACATACTGGAATGTTTTTGGAATTGGGTGGAAACTGGAGAACTTGGACCCAAACAGACATGGAGAAAACTTTCACAAAAACCGAACACAGACAGAAACCCAAGCACCCTGGAGCTTTGAGGCAGCAACACTACCCGCTGCACCACACTGCTGCTCTTATTATCATTCATAATCAGAACTAATCAAAATCTCTCTCATACCACTTAAAAAACAATCACAGCAGTATAAATCTGCATGTGCATGTAGTACTCACCACTTTAATATATATTTTTTCTTTTTTCACTCTTCTTTTCCTTAGGGTTTTTTCCTGGATCCCTAATGAGGAAATCAGGTATTTTTAGAAGCTATATCAATAGCGTACAGTACACTCTGACCCCAAGAAGGATGAGACCTTATGATAGTACAAGAGGCACAAAGCTTTAGATACCAAGAAGTAGATCTGTCAAGAGTTGTCAGATAATTGCTGAAATTGCTCAGTTTATTTACAGCATAGTCATACAGTTTTACTCTGTGTTTGTATCAGATGCTAAAATTAACACACAACTTTTTTAACATTGTCAACACATTTAAGTGTCTATATGTTATAACCAAGAGGGAAGAATTTGATTATCCAAAAGCATTTGAAATGAAGAGCTTGTGAAATTCAATAGTTAGATGGCTCAGAGGGTAACGAGCAGATAAGAGTCAGGGACAGTTACAGTAAGGAGGTTATGTTGGATTTTAATAGGCAGGGGAACTGAGGGTGTCCCATTATATCACTCTATACCCTCCGGGAGCCAGCTAGGATGAAGTGATAAGAGGAGGGAAAAGTCAGTAGGAGAGAGGTGAAATAGAGAGATGCTTAGAGGGGTGGTTTTGCTTTCTCGGCAGCCTCATCAGCAAGAATGTGTAAGTCAACTGCTTCAAACAGCAATAAAAGACAGAAACAAAAGACTTCGACAAAGAACGTGATTGAATCCTTTTGACATACTTAACTGTGCTTCACCAATATTGGGGAAACTCATCATTTTTGTGCAGTAGTTTGTTCTCTAACATCACAATTGCTTTCATGGATGCTAGAATCTAAACAAGAACTGTAGTGACCTGGCAAGGTCAATAAAGCAAAGTCATCATTTATTTAGAGTTGGCCAAAAGCAAGGCCATAACTATGTCTTGAACACTGGGGGACCAAACCATTTTGGGGGAGTTTGGAAGGCGGGGTCATAAATGTAATGTATGTACCAAAATAACCATGGTATATATAACATATACCAAAATAATGGATACCAAAATAACTAGGACAGTGTGTATTACAACAGAAAGATAGATCAGCTGGTTTATTATATTTCAGTTATACTCAGTTTTTAACCCCAGGGAGGATTTTAATCCTACACCACACAGATATCATGAATAATATGTTCCAAACCTATCGCTTCTGCCAGTACCTGCTCTGCTTATAACTGTGTCCCATATATACACATCACAATTAGATATGATTGATATTTTTAATATTAGACTTATAATGGACCAGACTATAAGACACAAAGCTCTTGTATGACCACTTGGATATGATGGTGATAGTTTCTATGGTGCCTTTATATGGTGCACCTTTAAAGCTCATGATCATTATCTTCCGCCATTGTATGGAATAGAGCTGTAATAGAGTGGAAAGAGTGAAAGAAATCTACTTTTTTGTTATGAAGATATTAAGTAATAATATCTGGTTTAGGAATGATATCAGGGTAAGTAAAGGTTAACAGATGTTTCATTTGTCGGTGAACTATTCCTTTAACCTTTTGTTGCAAACACTCGGGGGTTTGTTGACAATCATTCTTAATTTTATGCTCAATATCATGAAAACAGCTCTGCTAATGTTTGTCACATTGGCAATAGCACATGACTTTAAATGAATCACGTAAACAAATCACACTCTTTCGCCATTAAGACTGAAGCATTGCACATGTTCTGTGAACAGTAAAGACTACGTTCTTTATTTGATTTGGTCATCACAAACATTTTGGTATTGGCAAGTGCTGCTAGGCAGACTATCCTAAAAATGGAGCTTTTTTTCATCCTAAGAACATACATAGTGGAGTGCAGCAGAGGATCATTAAAAAAAAATTAAATATGAGGGTAGGGGGCAATTTGGCTATATCTGATCGATGGCTACGTAATAGTGTATTACGTAATTGCGTAATAGGCTGTTATTAAAAGGCATGTTGGAGAAATATGCTTTTGTCTGAGAACACCCTATAAATACAGTACAGCACAGTGCTGGTAGCATCATGTAGTGTTGTTGTTTTTTTTTATTAGCAGGGATTGTGAAACTGGTCAGAGTTGAGGACAAGTTTGGTGGATCCAGGTAAATCCTTGAAGAAAATCTGTTCCAGTCTGAAAAACACTTGAGACTACGTTGGCAGTTCAGTTTTTAACAGGGCAACAACTCAAAGCCAAAGCTACACACGAGTGTTGCAAAAACAAGAGCATAAATGTGTAAAAATGGCCCAGTCTGAGCCAGACTCCAATCTCCATTCAATCTTTCTGTCTATCCAGAAACATGGTCATATGTAAAACTGTAGAAGGGAATTTTTAACCCTTATCCAATTACATATTATAACCAGTCACGTAATGACAATTTCCCACTGATCAACACTTTATATTAATGACATACTGCACTGCAGGGTCAAAAAGCTCTGTATTGTCTTCTGTAGCTCTGTGTCATTATGTAGCACCAGGGTCCTGGTGGAACGTTGTTTCATTTCACTGTGTACTGCATCTGTTATATATGGTCGAAATGACAATAAAAGCCTCTCTATTAGGCATGAAGAAAATCTGTTAACATAAAAATCTGTTAATAGCTAACATGGTCAATATCACACATTTGCTTACATTTGAATACAGAAATACTGTAGAATCTTACTGAATATGCAAGATATTGAATAAACATTTACTTTCTTTGCATTAAATATTTCTAAAACCTGATGTTTATTTCCAAATTCAAATGGAACAAAAAGCTCTCAAATGGTTTGAACTCAGATTTTTGGACCACACTGTGTCTTAGGTCTTTCAGATATTTACTTACTTACTCAATTCTCTAGAAGTGAATTAAGTTAGGCATTAAGTCTTTCTTCATATCTTCTGCTTTTCTGTGTGTTGGCATGTCTGTGCATTTCTGTTTACTTGTTTCATCTATGTTTATTTACGTTTGTTGTCTATATTTTCCTTTTGATATTACTCACATATTTCTTTTCTGATTAAGACGGGGTCCACTTCTACCCCCTGTTACTCTTCTCATCCCAATCCCAGATCTTTCCTCCCGTTGTCTCTTCACTTCTCTCCTACTCTTTGCTATTCTTTTCTCTCACGCTCTCTTCTCTTCTGCTCTCATCTCCTCCTCTCCCCTTTTCATCTCCTCCAGTCTTATCCCCTCCCCTCATCTTTCCTCCGTTCTTCCACTCCTCTGTTCTCTATGGACACCATGTCTTGCTGCAGTTCTGCTGCATGTCAGTGGAGGCTTAGGTTGTGAAGCTGGATAGTTTTAGATTCTTTTCCAGGTCAGATTTTCTGACTTAAACCAGGCCAGGCCTGAAACTGCAGACAGCCTATAGAGTCTCCCTAACCTCATTCACAGCCTCAGAACTAAACATATACACGCACAAGCCTGAAAATTCACTCCAAATATGTAATGCAATCCATCATCTGATGATCTTTTTAGGTGATGCTGCTTACTTGTGTAAAATTATGCTAAAACCATAATGCTGTATAAAATGTTTTTAATGAATGAATTACTTTTAAAAAAAAAAATCATAAGAGATTATCCAATTACTTCACTATTCCCAGGAAATTTTTGAAATTTTTGTTAAATCGCAAATAGCAGAGTTTATAAAGCTTTGGGTGAATTATATATTATATATAATATAAATATGAAATAATTGTGTTATAGGAATATAATGAATGATGGGGTGGTGTGATGTATTATTAAAGATACAATAACATATTAGAGAGATGAGCCCCCTTTAAACATATCCTGTGATTGTGCGTTATAGCTAACCCTATGGTCATACTGAAAATTATTAAACGCCTTCTGAACAATCAGATTCAAGAACTGAACAATGCTATAATACAGTATGTAAGAACCGCATTGATGGCTAGACTCAGGAAGAGGCCGATTACCATATTTAGCTACACAGAACAATCACTGGAGCTTTTTGTAGGTTTAACTGAACTAACTTGCAGATTTGTACACAATTTAGCAGCAGCTTTCAGAGTAAACTGCTCGCTATTCACTAGTTGTGATTTTCACTCAACTAGAACACTTTCCAAAATTTACAAACAATAGTCACTTTAAAGCATTTATGTATTTTAATATTTGTCCTGTATACAGAGATTCATTAAGCATATACACTTTAATTCATGCAGTCATACACATATATTTGCTCGCATGGCAGAAATATCTAAAGATAACAAACAAGTGGATCATCAGTAGGCATTTGTTGTACATTTGTTAGATTTGCACATCACAATACATTTGATAACTTCTTATCACTTATGGTATTAAAGACGTTATAAGATGAAGTGAGGCTGTCAGTATACAATGAGCTGAGAAATTCTTTTTCTAAACTACTGTGAAAGAAAAGGAAGTCATCAGCTTCAGACATCAACACAACATGAAGATAACTAGTAACTAGTATTCTCCACATGAACATAAAATTTAAGCTATTAACTGACTTTAACTTAACTAATGACCTAAAGAAGATATTCCAGTGGATTTACAGTTGCTGTAAGAAATAATTTCCAGACATAACATTATTCAGTATTCCATTAGATTTTTAATCTCTGTGCTGAGAGATATATTCTTCTACGACAATGTTGCAGTGGGTGGATAAGGTGTTTACGATTTAAGAAGGGTTAGCATGGTGAAGATTCAGCTTTCTAGGAAATTGATTAAGACATGCTTCACTCGAATGACTGGAAATCATGAAGGCTGGATCATGGAGAATAGCTTGTGTGATGCCTTATGATATGACAACTGGAAGCTCAAACCAAACATAATGTAAATATAAATGTAATATAAATTCCGCCATTTGCAACACCTCAGCTTACAGCAACCACCAGCGCATCCTCCTTTCATATAGCAGCATTTCACCTTAATGGAACAACTGGATTTATTTGTTTTAAAATGGATTTTGACTTGCTATATCAATATTTACACTATTATATATTTATACATTTAATCTGTGTATATAAAAATACAGCAACCTGATGCAAATGATAAGATTCGAAGCGGATCAATCGAGGTTAATATTTGTGAGTGTTCTTATGTATAAATTTACACCCACTCAAGAGCATGAGATTTGTTTGTAAATGCTTATATGAACAATTTACAAAATGGATCCATTCATATTCAGCTTGATAAACGAGTGCCATTCGGACGAACAGGAAACTAAAGTGATAATGGAGGTATAGAAGAATGATATATAATATCATATCACAAGATATATAATAAGGCACCACACCAGCTATAAACAATGAGCAACCTAATAAGAATATTAAGTAAATGACATGTATTTAATCCCATAAACTCCTTGCTTGACAAACTACTGAATAAATAATGAGCTAATAAGAATAGGTTAATGATTTCCTCATATTTCGGGTGAGTACTGTGATGGGCTGTGTGGTCCCGGTATCAAAAATAAGACTATTATGTTGTGTAGCATGCAAAAAGCTGGTTTAGGATCTCGAAAGATCTGCAAACAGCACTGAAGAGTGTGATGATACAGTAAAGCTCTTTATCATGCAATCTGATAATATAATCACTTCTGTATGTGCTCTTTGAATAGATTATGCATCTATACCACTAGAGGGCCTGTGTGGAGAGTACAGTCTAGAGAGTTCATCAGACACATGAACACTCAGATCTTGAGTTCTCTCTGAGAGAATCTGCGACATGCTTATATGTGATGTTTAGATCTAGTTTCCTAAAGAGGGAATCTGTACAGGTCCAGATGATGTAACACTGGCCACTTTACTGTATGCTAGCAGTAGTTAGTAAAATATCCGTTTTGATTAATTCTCATTGGAAAACACTGCACAATTCATGCCTTTTGTAGAAGAGAGATTTTTGGGATATAGGAAAACCATAAATAGCTGTTAGTTTGAATTGGCACATTGTTTGTTTGTGCTGTGTGATCTCAGACAGCAGTGAGAGGTGTGCTTGGGAAATCAGAGTTTATGTAGGTAAAGTCCTGGAAATCTTCCTGATTGATGGCTGCAAGAACATCTGGATCAGACGGAGTCAGTGCTGCAGAGGCAGCCGTGAAAAACTTGTCAAAATTTTCTCCTTTTTTCCCTCCCTATGAGACAAGAGGGAATATGCAGCTATTATGTGAAGAACAGATTCACACACACACACACACACACACACACACACACACACACACACACACACACACACACAGAGTATACACATAGACAGAACAGTTATTTTACTGTCAAAACCAGTCACCTCTGAACGCGAGGATGAGATCAGAATTTATGAATCACAATGCTGTAACCAGATTTGTCAGTCTTTTCCTTGTGAGCTGGAGCTTTGTGATTCCTCATATAACAGCTACAAATCTTAACTCACATCGTTACGATGATCGTGATACTATAACAAATCACAATTTATGCTTTTGCAGCTTTTATGTTTTGTTTGTGAGTCATCAGTTATGCTGACAAAGCTCACGATTGCAACTTGTGGGTTTTGAAACTCTGCAAAGAGTTATGGAGGCAGGGTTGAAATTTAAAGTTCTGTGAGCTGTGAACATGTCACCTGAGACAAAACATACAAGCTCAATGCCTGATTTATTACATGCAAGTCAGAAAAGCAGTGCTCACAAAGTATTAAAGATGCAGGTTTATGAGACTACTATTTTTTGTGTGTTGCATTTATGTGCAATTTCTATTTAACACCTGCAACAAACAAACATCTAGAAAAATTGAGCGAAACATATTTGCTTCAGTGTCCATGATGTCCAATTTTTTGATACATTACAATGCACACACACACACACACACACACACACACACACACACACACACACACACACACACACACACACACACACACATGTTTTATTAATACTATGTCTACACCAATGCATCATTCAACCTTACTCTCAATTATCAAAAACTCTCTCTCTCACACACACACACACAGACACACACACACACACACACACACACACACACACACACACACACACACACACACACACACACACCCCACACACACACCACTGAGAGTTTTATTATTGATGGGAACTGACAGGCCTGGGCTTGAACGGTGGCTGAATCTCAAGTCTCTCCAGTCTGTCCCAGTCTATCCAACGGAAGAAAGGATGCTCACGTATCTCTCTCTCTGCATCCTCTCCCCCACCAAGACGCTTCACTGGATTCTTGGTCAAGAGCTAGAGAGAGAGAGAGAGAGAGAGAGAGAGAGAGAGAGAGAGAGAGAGAGAGAGAGAGAGAGAGAGAGAGAGAGAGAGAGAGAGAGAGAGAGAGAGAGAGAGAGAGAGATATTTATCGGTCAGAATGCCCCATTACATTAAACATAATAATTTTAGACTCAGTTGGTTCTCTAAACCAGCTCAAAATTGGAAGGTTTGGTGCAGCATATACTGGAGACTTTGCATTTAAATTAGTTTGTGGAGATTACATTTTTTTCATGTGCTTGAGTAACTGTGCAAGTATTATTCTTCTTCTTTTTGATTTTGCTTTTAAAAGCCCAGTGAAGTTAAATTAGATTTCCTTCCTCACTCAAACGATTGCGTATTCATAGCCCACACAGTCACTTGACTGGATTTAAGTTCATTTTAGATGCATGGTTAAATATACTTTTAAAAAAAGCAGAAGTGGATTACCCCTTTTGCAAATGGCAACAGCCTCACGAGACAGAGTCTTGGGATACGATACACTTTGCTCCATGATGGACTGAAACAATTCTTCTTCATCGATCCCATCAAATGGGGGCTGAGAGAAAGAGAGGGAGAAAGAGAAAGGGAGAGAGAGAGAGAGAGAGAGAGAGAGCGAGAGAGAGGAGAGAGAGAGAGAGAGAGAGAGAGAGAGAGAGAGAGAGAGAACTATTGTTACTTATTTTTGGTTCAGTCTTCCTTCTTCTTTATTGACATTCTTTAATATAATTTAGTTTGTTTGTTAATTACATTTCCCCCCTTTTTCCCATGATACTTCAGCAATCTTGAAACTTATGGTCATGCCAGTAAATCACACTGAAGTGATTTAAAATTTAAATCCATAAGTAATAAATAATGGGCCATATCTAATACACAGCGGGAAGGAATCTTAGAGCTATACAGCAATAATTCATTTTTTTTTATTATCTAGTCTTAAAAGTTTTTTATTAAGTTAAAATTTTGGTTAGTGCTTGTAACTTTTGCTTTTTTTAAAAATGATGCATGCTAGATAAACTAGAATTTTCTGAGAGATTTTTAGAGAGTTTTTGTAATCTCTCTAAAAAATCTAAATATCTATATCTAAAAAAACTCAGTAATTTTCATAGCTGTTTAAATTGCACACTTTCCCCTTTACCCATTCAGACATTTTAAACGTCTCTTTATGGCTGGGAAATGAATGATTTGCTATTATACATAAATGAAATACAAGTAAAAGTTAAAAGTAGCATCTGATAGTGGAAATTAACCTTAGAAAAGACAGAAATGCAACTTATCAGATTAACCACTGGTCATTCATAATTAACCAAAACGCCAGCAGTAATCACTTACAGAAATAATTTACAGTGTTATTTAAATACCACTTTATAGTTTTGATAACACTTCGTAATTATTTTCATTAATACACCATTAATAGGCATGAACAAGATATTGGGCAAACTATTTGACAGTCAACACATGCTTATAACACATTTAACAAACATCAACAAATGTATTATATGGATCACAATTCTTTCATTACTAAATAAGTACAACATTAGTAAATGTTTCAGATACAAAGAATCAGTGGGAAGTGTACTGTTCTAATACAGACCTCAGATTTTTCATTCATCCAATGTGTATTTGATGTAACTATGTAAACTATAGCTATATAAAGCATATGGAGCTAAACATCTTGGTAAGAACTTAACACATGTGTAGGCATGAATTCAATAAAGCATTTAACATGCAACCTATTAGTAAATATACATCTCAAGTTCTTGTGCATGTTAAACGGCATATTCAAAATGCCTATTACATAATATTATAAACAAAATTTGCTCTACAAGACTGACCTTATTCACCCTAATGCTACCTTTTAATCAATTAAAACTTGAACATAATTTATTTTTAATATCATATTATGCAAATTGGATAAGCTACGCTTATGCTTGTTGCGCCTGAACTTGGAGGGTACGAAAGAAAAGAACTAATCAAGAACAAAACACCGCCTTACGTTCATTAGTTAGCCAACACATGGGTCTGTATAACTAGCAATTATTGATGTATTTATAAATGATATAAATATTTAAAGTGTTGTCACATCAGATGTGATCGTTAGCTCATTTAATATTTTTTTAGTTAGCAGATTTTTGCTCATTTACATTCAGTAAACAGTGATATGAACGATCATATAGAAAAGCTTGTTTAATTGTCAAATTCTGAATAATTCATGATTCATTCATATTGATTATATGGTGTATTAATGAAAGTTATTAGCTCATCATTGGTGTGATTACATGTTTTCTCAAATTTTCAATCTACTGGTTTTCAAAACACTCACATAATAATCTCCAACTGCATACACATGGGTAAGACTCCACTTTGTTACTGTTTACACAGAATATAATTAGTCAACTAATCCCATTTTCTGTATCCAATCACTAATAGCCGACACAGATTTGCCCTTATGAGAGTTAATCATAGTTATGTATAAGTTACATAAATTGTGGATGAATTAGTAGATGCAGATAGCTTATAAGACTGGGCTCTAAAGATGGAATACTATTACAGGATCCCCGTGACCCGAGAATAGATCGGATAAGCGGTACAGGCAATGGAAAAAAAAACCATTTAGAATAATTCTAAATAATTCTGTCAATCATTTAAGCAGTACTGGCAGAAATGTATTTACAGTTGTTAGATAGTCACATCAGAACTTGCGTAACACATATTCAAATCTGGGTAGAGAACACAACTAAAGGATTCTGTATGTACTCTGCTGTTACTAAAATTTATGTTAACAGCAAACAATTTCAAAGAAAGCACTGAATTATTCCCTGAATGATTCCCTTGACAAATGTGCTTCATATGTAGACAATGAGAATGTCTTTGTTTTTCCTGCTACTGTAATAGAGTTTGCATGAAGATGTACAATGAAACTTTTTAAAGTGGTTTAAGCTCTCGGGAAAAAAAAAAAAGAATAACACTAGATATTTTGACAGGGACACTGATTATTTTGGGTTGCTCTTCTAAAAACAGTGAGCTCAAAGCAGTCCAAATTTGCTCACAACGGTTTCAGATGACAGAACACAGAAACATTATCACATTGCAGGCCTGCCAGAATCATCTACAAATCATCCGAGATTAGTTTTTAGAGTATCTATTTTGGAAAACTTTCTTTCAGGAATTGAAACATCTTTAGAATGATAAATTATGGAAGCGGGTGTATGTTCACATACCTGGCCAGCCAGCATCTCATAAAGGAGAACCCCATATGACCACCAGTCTACTGCTTTACTGTATGGCTGATATGCTACGATCTGATAAATAAACAGATAAAATGATTAAACAATGCTCATAAAGTAGAACAGTATCATGCAACTTAAAGGACAAGTCCACCCTAAATAAGACATTACATTTGTTTGTATTGTAGGATATATGATGTGTTTAGCGATTCTGTTGGTAATTTGTTGGTTGATGCTATATTTAATTATTCCTGTAAGATGTTTGTGACTGCCTGCAACTCATTTTCTGTGATTGTCTGAGGACAGTCTAGCTAGTACAGTTAATGAGTTAATACAGCTAGTACAGTTAATGAGCAACAGCTTCTTTTCTCCCTCAAAATTTAATATCCACCTTCTATTCAAAGAGTTTCCAGGATTTCAGAGGATGCCCTTCTTACAACCATCTAGTCTAGCTGTAGCCATGGCCTTAAATAGATGTGAGTTTTTTACCCTTAAACATGACTTTCTCCAGCTGGTGGGTTAACAGTAGTGAACAAATCATTGCCTCTCCTCTTCTGGCTTCCACTTCATCTCTTTCCTTCTGGGTCAAAGCCAAAAGGAGGCTCTTTTTACAGCTTGTCCCAACCTCCAGGCTGCTAGTTTTTGGTACCAGCCTTTGAAACCAATCCTAGTCAGCAGACTCCACACTTGATTGTGCAATTTCAGATTCATGGATTTACATCCAGTCCGTTTGGTCCAGTTGCTTCAGAACCCATATTGACTGAACATGGGTTGGAGTGGTAATGCCATCCATTAATCCCTTGCCTCCTGATTGAGTCAGTTCTTGGTCCTCTGTTTTTTCTATTTGCTGTAATAATCAGGGTCATTTTGGGGGAAATTTTACATCCTGTTATGATACTTTTTTGCAAGGGCTGACACTATTTTTTTTCTTTTTCAAATTAATGGTACAGAATTGAATGTCTTTGACGTAGCAGGTGAACATATTTTGGTGTGGATTGTACAACACCCAATACCGATGGACCCTTGTGTATCCAGATCACTTAACCTCTTGACTCTGGTTAGGATGTTGTTGTCATAACACCCCCACCCCAATGAGAAGGTAGTTCTTGGCTGCTACACTAATGGTTTACTGCTTTTGGTCCTCACCAGCTTGTAAACTTCCAGGACCCCTCAAAACTCTTTTTTTCCTGCGATTTCTGCAAGTGTTGCCTCAAGGATTGAAACCAGATCCTCCTCAGATCTGGACCACTCTTTTAGATTCCTTCCCTAGTAGGTTGAGATGGGTTTTTTATCGTGTGTGGGTTTTGGTCCAGCAAGTGGTTTTAGGACAAAGTAGGTGTGGGGAGATCCCCAGCACTACGATATGCTTCCTGTCTTGAGTTCTCCTCCATCTCACCAGCTCATCGCACCTGCTTCTCTTTTCGTTCATGTTTGGACCTTTCCTGGTGTATTTTTAGCACCTTTTCCTTTATACAGATTTCAGTAATAAATCCAAAATAGAAACAGTAGAGATATCAAAATGTAAACTTTTGCACAACTGAAGATCATATATTGATTATAAATACTGATATACTAATTATAAATGCCATCATTCAGCGTGGACTTTTCCTTAAAAGAAATGATGAGAAAAAAAACTGTCAGTAGACAAAAATGAAAATGACATGCCTTGATGTTTTTAAATGTTTCCAACAAAGAATATATTATCTTTGTTAATAAGTAACAAAGAACACAATGAATTATTCCAAGGTGACTCCATCAGAGTAGATACTCTGCTGTCTTGAGTCTGAAATAATGATCATAAAGAAATTGAATGAGCTTAGCTAATGAGGAAGCAAGCCTAAATTCAGAGGCCAGTATATGCACAGCATTTGTTTTTTTGTTTGTTTGTATTTTGGTTGTGTGTGTGTGTATGTGTATGTGTATGTGTGTGTGTGTGTGTGTATGTGTGTGTGTGTGTGTGTGTGTGTGTGAGCAGGAGCAAGAGTAAGATATTCATTTTCTCACTAGCAGGGACAGATAGAGTCTCTATACAAAATGACAGGGACAAAAAGAAATTTTTTCACAATTAGGTCAGTAACAACTAACTGCTCAGTTAAAGGGGAATTCCACCCGAAATGTTTTGGGTCCATGCAAAGTGTCATTGTGACGATCTAGAGTAGGTGTGTAACAAAAGGCACTATTTGTATTTGTATCTCTTTAGTGCTCCAAATATCTGTATCTGTATTCAGATTTAAAGCCAAAGTGGGTGTGAGCTAAATCTAATTTGCCTCATGGCTAGGCGTATTAGATGGAACCTGATCATTTCTGGCTATCTAGTATTGATGGGGGTTATCGTGAAATCATATATTGTTCAGCATGTAATGAAGGTGTTTTTAAGTTTTTACATTTGACAGATCTATCAAGACTTGGCTCTGCTCGACTAACAAATTATTTTCTTAGAAATGGCGTTTTACACTGCATTACTATTAGGACCTGAAACAGTGTGAAAAAACAATGCTTAAAGCTGCTGGATATAGATTTTGAGTGTCCTCTCTGGTGGAAAAATACAGTGGGTATAGATGGCCCTCTATGGTCCCCGACTGAATCCTGAGCTTGATTAATTATCTGTGAGCAGTTCTGCATGCTCTTCCTGTATCTGTGTCCTCTCAGCTCCCAAAATCAGAGTCAATGGTAGCAAGCTTCCCTTTTAGCTCTAACTAGCTAGCTAAACACAAGGCCTTGTTATAGAGGAAGTGGTTCAAGCTATCAGCATACTGTTTGCTCAAACTGATATGTTTACATTCTGCTTACAGTAAAGTATGTGGATCTAAGACCACTATTAGTGAGCTAACTGGCTATCATTAACTAAGCAGTGTAAAAAAGACATGTCTGGATTCACTACCTGATTTATGTTCTCTTGTGTTTGTTATATGATTTGCATATTGTGTTACCCAATCTGATTTGTGTTTCTTGGCCTGTGTTTTACACAATTAGCCATTAGCTGACTGTTCTGAAGCAGAACTTCAAAATAAGGTTGGAGCATGATGACATATGAATCTTCTTCTTCTTCTTCTTTCGGCTTTTCCCTTCAGGGGTTTCCCTTCTCTCTCCACCTATCCCTATCTTCTTGCACTTGCACCCACTAGCTTCATATGCTCATTAATTCCATCCATATACCTCCTCTTTGGCCTTCCTCTTTGCCTCCTGCCTGGCAGCTCCATGTCCAACATTCTCCTACGAATATACTCACTCTCCCTCCTCTGAACATGTCCAAACCATCTTAATCTGGCCTCCCTAACTTTGTCCCCCAAACGTCCAACATGAGCTGTCCCTCTGATGTACTTGTTCCTAAATGATGACATATGAATGACTTAAACATTTTAAAAAAAGCTGTCCAAACTGACCAGAGCATGCTGTTTCTTCCCCCATTTTTCCATTAAAAAAACTGCAGGAATAACTACAGATATTAAACTATGTGTGTGTGTTCTTATAATGGCATATTTGCTATGCGTTTTGGGAATGCTTGTGTGAAATGGCTTCTGCCTGAAAAAAATAATTCAGGCAGAATCCATTCTGCCCGATTTTTCTCATTTTCATCATGCATCAAATATATTAAATTAGGGGCTGGATTCCCCGCTAACAATAACATGCTGATGCATGCAGTATTCTCGTTCTTTGTGTGTATGTGTGTGTGTGTGTGTGTGTGTGTGTGTGTGTGTTTCTGTGTATGCGCCAATCACTTTCCATGACATACATACCATGAACACACATCATCTTCATTTCAAACAGTGAGAGTAAAGTCACGTTTACATTCACAGGCACAAATGTACACACACACACACACACACACACACACACACACACACACACACACACACACACACACACACACACACACACACACACACGGTTAGTGATGCGGAACAACATACATTTTGAATCATCGTGTTAAGTGATTCCAACACAGAGGCACAGAAAAGAGAAAGAGAACACAAGAGAAGACATACTGCATCTTGAACAAGGAGACAGGTGACTGGAGAAGGTAAGACTGCATGATGTGGACAGAATTATCCCAATGTGTTTATATTCTGTTTATATAAACGATTTGACAAGGTATATAACTAAACAGACAACACGAGGCAGGACTATATGATATCAGCAAAGTACATGCATGTCTATTAAGGGACAAGCTCTATGGTTTAAAAGACTTCATTTGCTTTGACAGTGTTATAATTAGATATGGTTGATTTTACTGCGCCATTGCACCAGATGTCCTAAATTCGAACACTATAATTAAAGCCTCTCTTGATTAATATAATTACAGATACTGATTTTGTAATAATCTGTAAAGTGAGTGTGTGTACTGTATATGTGAGCTGTGGTTGGTGGAATCAATGAACCTCAGGAGCAATGTAATCCGGAGTGCCACAGAATGTCCGCGTGGTGTCTCCCTCCATCATGCCTTCCCTGCACATCCCAAAATCAGCAATCTTTATATGGCCCTCGCTGTCTAACAGCACATTATCCAGTTTGAGATCTCTAACAACAGACAGAGAGAAAGAGAAATAGATGGATAATATGCAAAAGCTCCCTTGTAAAGGCCCATACTCATGGGCCCATTGAGGAGTTAATAGGTTTTCCTGTCCTGTCAGCAGTACCTATAGATGATGCCTTTGCTGTGCAGGAAGAAGAGGCCCACCGCTATCTCTGCCGCATAGAATCTGCCAAAGGAGTATTGTTCAATCATGTCAACATGTTCGGCTAGAATAAGAATGGAAATACGGGGTAAAAGGTCCGATACTTACGCAGCATGGGGCTCTTTAAATTTTCCAACAATCTGTATATGAAACATGAGATCTCCACCATTCACATATTCCATTACATAGTACAGACGATCCTGCAGAAGGGAAACAATTATACTATACAAAACTAGAAAAACCTATTGTAAAAATCTACAGAAATTAAATTATTGATAAACGATGAGCAAATATTTTGGGATAAATACGCAAACAAACCAGTAATTAGGAAGTGCTAATATGTAATAACATCAAGAAAGCTTACAATGGGTTACATAATTATGCCCTGTCATTTTAAATCCCTTAGACACAGACATCTCCCCCCCACACTAACACATTATGTAATTCCCCTTAGACAAAATTTAAAAAAGCAAGCTGTTCTCATTAAGTAACCCTTCCCATCAAACTATTAATGTCCTTGCTAAAGAGCATGAGGGCTAATTAATTAATTTAATAATTGAGTCTCAGATTTAGGCCAGCACACTCTTCTTAAAGATCTGAACATTTTGTACATGACTATAAGAGAAAATCAGGGTAGAAGTGCTATGCTGACATGGCTTGGTCTAAGACAACCAATAAGACGCCTGTAGTGATATGATGCAGGGGAAGTAGGGTCAGGATAAGGGCAGTTTGAGGGAGGATGACCTGGGGCAAAAACACTGCAGCTGTTCCAGCAGGAAAGAAGGGACACTGAAAAAGGGGAAGAATTCTGGTGTATGGGGCATATCTTAAATGTGTGCACATATACATTCCATTTGTGCGCACACACACACACACACACACACACACACACACACACACACACACACACACACACACGCACACACGCACACACACCTCAGTCTGGAAAGCGCAAAAGAGAGACGTGAGGAAGTGAGGACGGCCACTCAATCCCAAAACTCTCCGCTCCACCATGGCGCTCTCCGTGTCCTCGTCCTGAAACAGCACATCCTTCTTCAGCACCTTCACTGCAAACAAGCGGTCACTACCTCGTTCCTCGGCTAGCATCACCTGCAGAAAACACAGGCACATTCCTGCGTAGTACATTCATTTTTATAGCGGATTCTCTCACATTCTCTCTAACTGAAAATTGATTAAGCCAACACTGTGTCACTGACTAGAATAAAGCAGTTACGGAATATCAATGAACAAATGATTAAAACACTTATTATTTATTATTCATTATTATTCATGTGCTAATAAAGTTGTAACTTTGAATAACAATGCTGACAATTTCATACAACCCTCATTATATAATCATATAACCCTTAACACATGAGAGGAAAGCAATTTGAGTGAAGCAATCAGAATTCAATCCTGCAGAATCTAATATTTAATTGCATGGCCTCTCGTCTCCTCTCTGATTTTCGCCTCATTTTCATTTCCATACAATTTCTCTCATCCCCTGCCAAGCAAAATCGCCTGGTGCTGAAAAAAAAAAACCCTCTGCAGTCTTTCTGTACTTTAGCTGAGCTGAACACAAACCAATGCTGTTGCAGTTAACATTAATGTCTTTCTCTCCTTCACCTGCTCATTCTCTGCATCCCATGTCTCTCCTGTCTCTCTACCAGGGTATAACCCTGAGCTCTCATATAAGCACTAGTGTTGTGCACACACGCTCGAATGAGAACATTCAGGCACTCTCACATTCACTTTTTTAGAAGTAGTGATTTGCAAATATCATAACAGCAGTCATATTTCTTATTATATCTTTATGGGCAGAGGGTAGCGTTTAAATGTCTTACTGTATGCTAATGATTAGAATAATTCTAGGACAGATCCTAATTAAAGCATTAAACCCAGCAGCATATTGTGGCCATAGATTTTGGTGTGGTAGGATGACATTAATAAAGACATAGCCTCAAACTAAATTATGTCGAGAGGCTATCAAGCTTGATGCATGCAAGTGGATTTTTAGAGTAACACAATACACTGTCCTCTAGCATACAGGCAGCTATCAGATTTTTCCCCCCCCAATATACAACAGTCACAGTGTGTGAAGCTCTCTCTCTCTCTCTCTCTCTCTCTCTCTCTCTCTCTCTCTCTCTCTCTATGACAAAATTTCTACATCCCAAAATCCACACAAAAGAAGTAGACCCCCCAAAAAAATCACTGAAACATTTTTCTTCTCTTTCTCAGCCTTTACTTGGGGATACAAAGTACAGACATTACCCACTCCATAATTTCAACATCCACTCCCATTCCTTTGCAAGATACAACAAAAATGCTTAAGTACATTATAGGTCATAGATATGGGGTGTTTGCTTACACCTTTTATTTCTTTGCAAAAATTTTATTCAATTTGTTTCTAATTATTTGCTATAAAATAAGATCTCGGCACCACTAAACCCATTACTGTTATGCTAAATGAGTGTTGGCTTCTTTGTTATTCATCTCTGGATAAAAGTGTTTGGCAAATTGATGCATGTAAATGTAAAACATATTTTACTGAAGGGGTTTTTTATATGATGCCTTTTGACGTTATGTATGCTGTCTTGCTCCATCGCCAGTTTGAACAGAGCAGTGTTTTCATTGTACTTTCATTGTAAAAACAGAGCAGACAGCACTAAAAATAGCAACAACAACAAATAAATATTTCTATTAAATCTATGTACATTTTATATTCAAATCCTTCCTGTGGCTGCCAATTTAATTATGTATATGCGTAGGCTTGTGTCTTTTGCCTTTGACTGAGTGCATTGTGGTGTTTGTGAGTGTGGTACCTTGCCAAAGCTGCCCTTCCCTAGCACCATAAGGAAGTTGAAGTCATGGAGTCCAACTCGGCCCTTCCCCACTGGTAAGCTGGAGGGTGCAGGACTCACAACAGGTGGGGTGACAGCAGGCACAGGTGTGGGAACAGTCACAGAAGCAGGAGGAAGAGAGGGAGAGACAGCAGAGTCTGGCTCCTGTTGACAAACAGACAAACATAGAAAATGAAAGAGACATTTATGTAGAGAGTTACGTATGAATTAACAACCAAGGACATCAATCACTCATGAGTGGAACTCTACTGCCCCCATGTGGTATGTTTAATAAAGAAAATCGTCAATGGTGCATGAGGCTCTATGTTTTTGTTTCCATAGGCCTCAGGGAGCTCTTAATCATTTTTATCCTGTCCAACATTCAGAACATGGATCAATAGTAATTCAATATACATAATTTCTTAGTTCATGTGTTTTGGGAGCTGGGAAAGAGCTAAAAATATAGACTCTATAATCTGGGGATTTGAGGGCCGGACTGGGAAGCACCTCACTGAAGAGCTGAAAGAGACTGCAGGTGTACGTGAGGTACCTGTAAGTCTGGATCAGGTACTGGGATATTGTAGTACTCTCCCTCATCCTGGTTGAGTAGTTTAAACCATCCGCTAACAGGGCGACGAAATATCTCACTCACTCCAAAGGACAGAGCTCCCATGAAGTCATTCCGAGAGGTGCGATCCCAGTCCCATATCTCTATTGACAAGCGCCTGTCCCACTGCCTGCCTCTCACTGAACTATAGAGACAGATAGATCAATAGACAGAGAAAAGAAAACAGAAGAATAGAAATAAAAGTCAAACACTTGCAGTGTAGAAAGAGAAAACTCAGAATTACAAAATATAATATTTATACTGTACAATACAAATCAGAAGATTTGAATGCATAGATGCACATAGACACTCACAAGACAAAACTTTCATTCCAGACAGGGTTTAGAGTGGAACGAATCGTCTTGGTTTTCTGTTTGCTGTGGCTCTTGGGGTCTGGAATAAGTTTGAGCTTTACATAGGGGTCAGACAGGCCATTGGGGTCCATGGGAATCAGGTTCCTTGCTTCATGTACTACAAACACAGGAGACATCAAAACAAGTCACAAGGAAACACAAATTACAGTAGTATTTTTGCTGAACAGTGCATTCCAGACTACCTACTATATGCTTACTCATTATGGGAGTGTGAAAATTTCATTTTTAAACAAAAACTGGAAGCATATGTATGTGGATTATTACAGTTTAGTTTCAGAAGAAATTAAACAGTTTCTTGGGTTCAGTGAACCGCTGAACTAAACACTGCCTTTTTGAGGTGGATGGAAATTTGTTTCCATTCAATTAGTTAACAAAAAGAAAATAAATCTCAGAAACATTCCATCTTCATCAACACTGCAAGGGCTCTGAATTATGAAATATGATTAGAATTTGAAGGAGGTGTATGTTTGACTTTGTGAGACTTTTGTACTGTCAATCACACACTTTTAGCTTACAGCAATCTTCTACAGCACCAGTTATATTCTGCTTTATTTAATCTATGCCTGACAGCTCTAATGGAGATTAGGTGCTGACCGATAATAATGGAAAGAATAAATGCATGCACAATATTGCTGTGGGAGAGGAAATGAAAAAATCTTATTTGACAGTTTCATTAAATGCAGTGTGAAAAGTAACACAAAAACAAAAAACATTGAAATCTCAAAACCTTTGTAAGAAATCGCAGTTAAACCACTAAAGTAAACAACATACTCATAAAGAAGTGCATTTAAAAATATAACTTTAAATTATTTATTAAGCTCTGTTAGGCATAATGGTTTTTTTCTCCCCCTATTGTAAATGGCAACACTGCTCTCTGCTGGTGAACAGCTGAACTGTGACAAGCAACTGCTACTCTCATTTTTGCTCATCCTATATATTAACCCTTGTAACAAATAGATAATTCACCTAATTCATGACAATGTCTGTACTTCTCTAATCTCACCGGTACCTACAACATCTCCTTTTGCTCTCACCAGTAATTGTAACACCTTTCAGTTTTTAAACTTGTGTACTCCTTGTCCTTCAGTCTTACCTTTAACTGAGACCCAAGCTATTTTCTGTTGTGACCTTTATTTAGTGTAACTTTTACTCTCAATTAAGTACTTTCATTTACCAATACCTGTGTTTATAAAGCCTAAGTTGGTCCAAGCTGAAGATGAATTCACACGGGAGCAGAAACCTGATGGCCAGCTAAAGAAGTGTTGAACAATGGTGGCAGCAAATTAAGGGATATCCTCATCTCCCAGACCTTTGCCAACACATTCTCCTCTTCCAAAGCAACTTCTTATACTACCACACATCATGACAGTGCACCATTAAAAGACCAGATCAGTGATCATCAGTGATGTACCTGGCACACACGAAAATCTAGCCTCCTCCAGGTAAGACACCTCAGTTTACCACTCTGACTCTGGTGCAGCAAAATAATAAACCAGTGAAGCACATACTTGGAGGGTTCCACAAGATTGTGGAATTGTGGAACCTGCTGCTACCTGATAAAATGTTTGCTTTCCAGGAGGCATCCACTGGCTTCTCACTACTTGAGCTTTTGTTTCATAGACCTTATTGAATATGTCCAAAAATGGTGCATAATGGTCAGCCAACTTGGAAAACATAGGGGGATCATATAAACATACTAAACAAATGGCTTGAGCCTGCTTTCTGCCCTCCTTTTTTCACTCTAACTGGGAGCATGTCAACTTAGGCCAGGAGCTCTCAGCTTATCTACCAAAGGCAGGAATCTCAAAAAAGTGCATTAAAAACCAGCAGATGAGTTGAACACTTCACCCAATCACACCCACATAATCCAGTACCAAACCGAATCACTACCAAGAGTATTTGCTTATCACTGGGTCTACTGGGTATCTGAGCCTTCAATTCTGTAATTCCTGATTAGACAACTCATAGAGTAACAAGCAAGGTCATGATACACCTCTGTCCTAGATCTAACAAAGAGCTATTGACATAGCCCCCCCCCACCACCACCATTTCGCCTACTGATATATATAAGATCCTCCAAAAGGGCACATTCAACCTTTGAACACCTTGTGAATATTGTCACTGATATGCAGAAGTCTAACTTGTTCTCCTTTGCAGGAGCACCCTCAAACCTCAGGAGAAGTAGTTTGAAACTGTGGAAAACTTTTCACTGCCATGCACAAAAAACCAAATCAAGTACATGCCTTCCTTGAGGCTATTACCGTTGATTTATGACTTAATTCCCCTTTGTATCCTGCCTCCTTTCAGATAGGACAAAAAAGGCCAGCCCAAAAAGGTAAGATGAACAGCAGCAATGGAGACAACATTCTGTAAGCTGGAGGAGGTTCCTACATTCAAACTAGTGTTGATATATTCCTTGCGGAAGGTAGATAAATCTGGGAGTTCTATCTATCTATCTATCTATCTATCTATCTATCTATCTATCTATCTATCTATCTATCTATCTATCTATCTATCTATCTATCTATCTATCTATCTATCTATCTATCTATCTATCTATCTATAATAAATATCAGGTGTGGAGCATTCCATCATTTTACAAGCTACAAACTATAGCATTTTATTAGAAGGTGCTTGCCATTAAATGACCAACACATGAGTTGCATTATTACCACAGCTAGTTAGACACTTCTCCTTGATGTGATGTGGACTGATGTACTAGGCCACATCTAAAAAGATCAACCAGTACCAAGTGCTACCACTTCATCAACATGAACAGCTGTGCAAATCAAAATGAGAGTAAATATGCCAATGCCCAAGGCAAAAAGGGCTGAACTGCACAATTATTCTGACACACCAAACCAAAAAAGTCACTTAGGAAAAAAACAACAACCTTACAGTCTTGTAAGGACCCTACTCATGACTTCTGTCATTACACATTCAAATGAGGAAGAGGAATTTGCACAAAGATTAGACCCCAAGCAGGTCAGAGAATAACTGCACATACTGCTCCACTATTTCCTTCACTCATACTTAATTTACAAACTCTGGACTCCTTAAACTTTCAATACATACAATGGATGTCATCTAAGATGGTTATAATGTGTCATGTTAGAATCTATACACATATATGGAATTTCTTTCTATTCTCTCACCTGTGACATAGATGTCCTCCTTCTCTCCACGCACACTCAAGTGGATCCGTCCCCTTTTCTCAGTGTGGTCATGCCCACATAGACTGGGTACACTGCTCTCGCATCGCTTATGAACATTCATCTCACAGCCTCACACAAACATACAGACAGAAAAAAGATTACTTTAGTCATTCTTAGCCTTGATTTTGTGCTCAGTTCTAATTTTGTGTTATCTCTATTTATAACTACTTTTTGCAAGACACATGAATTACCATGCAGCAAACTTGTAAGAAGTGGAAACACACCTATTTGTGTTGTCTCATATGAATCCTATACACCTGTTAGACAGTCTATTTATTGACTATATGTCCTGAATTACAGTATCAATAAATAAGCCACACCTCTTTGTGGCAAGAGCGCTCTTATTATAGAAGCTAATCCAAAAAAATATTACACTGACATAATTCCAAATCATTTGGCGGACATAAGGCCTAGTGCTATCATTCAAATATCTTCCTGCCGGGCGTTCTTCCCAAAACTAATCAGAGGATACTTCATTCCATTTCTGCTTGCTGCTTCCAGATGTCTTTGCATATTTGTGTCTGGAAGTGAGACTAAGCCAAAGCATATTAAATGGCCACTGCAAGGGACATTTAGAAGACACACCATACAGAATTGAATGCAAGTGAAAATGTCAATGCCAGACAAAGTTTCTGCAGCAAAACAAACACAGTCCCAAAATGAGAACAGAATATGAGAGCAGATTCGGTGTCAATCATCTATCATTAGTTTGTTACAGTCAGAAAGAAAATAGATTCTTCATCTTGTCATTTTTATTGACCCAGCCCGGTCTGTGCAAATTAATCACAGTGATTAATGGGCAAAAAGAGCTATGTTTAATTCTGATGCTACACTGTCAAAACAGAATAACCCTGCGAATCAGATCCCTTTGGTTCTCGTAATATTAAATATTGAGGTAATTCACAGGTCAAAACTCATGTACAGTATCACCTTCATTATTAACCAGTTCAATTAATAATAATAAGATACGAAAGCAGACAAATGCTCATTCAGACTCATATCTCTATGATTACATCCCTGACGATGACATGTCATGCAATTTACACTGGCAACATAGCTGATGAGAGATGTTAATTAAATTGATTTCAGGCTTGTTAAGATGTCATATTATTAAACATAATGTGTGTTAAAATCCTGTCTCTCTGCATTTCCACCATGTCACAGTGCATGATTGATGCACCGATACAACTTCTGATGATAACATTGATCCAGATCCTCGTTTTAACAGACTGCTGATTAAATAATGGATATTAAGTCGATCGTTTCCTGAAACAAAATAGTTTGGCAGCACTTGTTTCTCTGCCATCTGCTCTTGTAATAAAACACTGGAATAATAGTAAACTATTGCAGGACATTGATCATTACAACTAAAGACCTTCATTACATGGCCTTAGCTGACTATAGATTGATTGCAAATGTGTTAAATTACAGTATCTTTCTCTTTCTCTCTCTCTCTCTCTCACTCTCTCTCTCTCTCACACACACACACAGACACACACACACACACACACACACACACACACACAAACACACTCACTGGTACATCTCATGCCCTGGTGAATGAGGCCATAGAGCAGAGAACCACAGTGATCACAGAAGGTTGGACTGGAGTAGGTGTGAATCTTAAACTTGTGTTTACTCTTCAGATCCTAGAGAGAGAGAGACAGAGAGATGATAGGAGAGGGGTTTAAATTAGGACTCTGATCCCACTGATACTGCCACTTTCTCTAAAAATAGAAGAGATACAGTGATTTCATCTCTACACACCTGTAAACACACACACACACACACACACACACACACACACACACACACACACACACACAACACACACACACACACACACACAGGAAGGGCTCCATTTTGAAGTGACTGTGAGCCAATTAGCTCACTCTATTTTGAGGCAGCTGAATGGTGACTGAATAAATCAGTTCAGCCCAGCTGCAGAACCTGAATCTCCCAAAATGCCTCTGTCTGTCTGTCTGTCTCTCTTTTTTGTCTGTCTGTCTGTCTGTCTGTCTGCCTGTCTCTCTCTCTCTCTCTCTCTCTCTCTCTCTCTCTCTCTCTCTCTCCACACACACACACACACACACACACACACACACACACACACACACACACACTCATTCTCTCTTGCAATCTCTCTCTCCTCACCCCCCCACTCTCTTTCTTGTTTCCCCAACTCTCTCTGTTCTTATTTCCCACACTCAGCTCCTTTCATCTATCTGTCCAGTACTTCCTCTTGTCTGTCACTCTCTGCATAGTTCCCGCCCCTTTTTTTCATCATATGCCAGTTGCTCTTCTCTCCTCCCGCTACTGTGTCAGCCAGTCTCATATCTCTCTATAAGCAGACAATCCTGTCACACTTTCCCTCTGTCATCAACACACTCGCACAAACACTCATCATTAGTTTATCTATTGTATTTAAAATTTTAAAATAAATGTAAAAATGCTTGTCAAACTGATACAGAAAACAGACAATGCACAGGACTGGAAAAAAGGTCTGTATGCCTCTCATTAATTTCCTCTCCATATATTTTACCACTGTCACTCTTTCTGTTGTTAGGTTCAATACACCACCATCACATCATCACATCTGTCATATTTTCAAAGGATAAGAAATGTTAATGTACTTAGTGTGTGTCTGTGTGTGTGTGTGTGTGGGGGGGGGGTATTCCACATGCGCCTCCCTGATGTCTTTTGATGCACTTTATTCATCTTCAGCTCTTCAGAACTAACAGCATAGATGGGGAAAGAATCTACATTAATGGATCTACCATGAGAGGAAAAAAGAAAGAGAAAGAGACAGGAAGAGGAAAACAAACATATATAGACATGGAGGAGGATTGAGGGAGACGACCAACACATTTATTCATACCTCTGCTTTGGGTGCAGTGATGCTTCCAGGACATGTAAAAGTGACAAACTCGTGACAGCGTTTGTGCACCACAAAACTGCAAACTAAAGCAGATATATATTAGATGTTAAACTAGTAGTGTCGCTTATTGTAGCTGCTCATCAAAACCACAAATGAACAACAACAATAACAAAAAAAAATAAAATCCCAAATGTGTCCTCATGTGTTACCTTGGCATTGGAACCCTTGCTTTCCTATACCCCTTTAAAAAGACAAAATGGATAGAAAAGTTAATTTCCACAATTGCTCTTTCACAGTATATCCTTCTGACAAACAATCATATCTAGATCACTAAAGAAAATATGAAGGCTTTTGCATGCTCTGGGAGATTACTTGGGCTGAATTTGTCTTAATTCATAGTACAGCTGCACAATAATGGCTAAAATGATAGTAATCTTTATTTAATTGAATAAATATATATTAAATATGAATTAAAGTACTTCACTGATATTATTTTATTACGTTTGCCTTTGTAACCAAATCAAACCACCTATAACTACAGTTCACTGAACATGCAGTTCACTAATCCTCACCACCCTGATCTCTATTGAGCTCTGTTTAGTTTTATTATTCTATTCATGCAAACTTAATAAATCATACCTAGCACATACAGATTTAAACGCTTATTGTTGTGTTGTAGGTAGTTTGACCTAAAACCTGCAACTGTAAAGTCAATACATTAATTACCCTTATGTGGCCAATTATTTTGCACCAAGAGAAATCTGATTTTCAGCTATAACTGTGTAACATGCATAATGAGGTAGTGCCGCCCCCTTTTTGTGCTCTTACACCAAGCAGGTACAGCATTCTCACACTGAAAAAAGCATGCGCTGATTTGTTCATGTAGTTAAACCATGCTCGAACTTTTAGGATTTATTTCCCAAGAAACAATAGTAAATTATTCCTCGAACATTATCCAGTGAGCCAATATCATAGTCAATTATGTTTAGTTAATTGAAGAAGGCAGATACACGATAGTCCCTTTGAATGACCTTAAACAATGCTCTGCAAAAAAGATTTTAATGCAATACTTTTAAAATACCAAATTTCATAATTAATAATTAAATAATATTTTATTCTAAAAATAAGCATCAGAGAGAGAGAGAGAGAGAGGAGAGAGAGAGAGAGAGAGAGAGAGAGAGAGAGAGAGAGAGAGAGAGAGAGAGAGAGAGAGAGAGAGAGAGCGCAGAGAGCAGAGAGCAGAGAGCAGAACATGACTGAAGGGACATATGGCTCCCTGTAGCTCTGCACTTGCTGGACCTCAACATTCGCTCAGAGAAAGATCTGCATAATTTAATTCATCCCTGCAGACTTAAGCTTTACCCCCCCACAGGGGATAATGTGCCTATAAGCAGGCTATACAGTTTATATGCAGTATGTATGTAACATAGTCTCGGTCCATTCTTTACGACTAAAACTGACCCCAGTAAAACAGAGACTAACAAATTTTTATAATATCAGGTAAAATGTCAAGTTTCAAGATAAATACAGGACCGGATATTATATGTGTCCAGCTTTTAGTTTATGTGTTTTGTATGTGGTAAGAAAAATAAGAATCTGAATTGACATTGTATAAAGGTTAAGTATATAAAGGTAAAGATGACAGGTTTGTTATGTTCAGAAGTGTTATTGTGATAGGTAAGGCTAATTCAAAGAGCACAACAGGAAGCCTGCAAATCTTGGCACTTGGTTCTATTGCAATGATGGACAAACAACTTTGGCCAGCACCCAAGTTGGCAAGAACAGAAAGAAAGCAGACTAGCTGAAATATGTGGCTGTTGCAAGTGTAGAGGTCTCACTCATACTGTTAGTCACTTCAATATGACACACAGCGAGTTTGGAAAAGGTGTCTTAAACGCAAGTCAGCCATTTATTTTACTGAATCAAATATCCACAGAGGCCTGATGAGGATAGTTTTACATCTATTAATAGATTTTGAATCCAACAATTTGTGATGATCGGCAGCAATCACATCCACTTAATTCAATTCCACAGTGAAATGATACTGGATCCAGATGGCTCTGCAGAACGGAAGTTGATTGGTCTTTCAGGTAGCACAACTTTCTAATGTTTCACCCTATTGTCTAGAGATTTGGAGTTTGACTCGTCACAGTGCTGTCTAATAATGAGTTCAAGAGAGTGTTACTGCTCCAGGTGGAAGGGACAGCTTTTCTCATTCCCCTGTCAATCTTCAGCTTAATAGACTGTAGTTAATGTGCAAAATGGCAAAAACTAGAAAGTTTGGACTTGTTAAAAATCAATTGATATGTTTCATGTCAGTGAACTCATAGATGACCTGTTTGTCCTCTACAATGGATTATCCAAAAAGAAATGAACAACTAGCTAGTGTGTGGGAATTATTCAGTGATGTAACTAGTGGAAATGAGAGAAAACGTACCATGTTGATTGCAATTAATACTCAGATGTGGATTATACATAGTTTAAAATGAATGGTTTTAAGATGCATCAGTATCTAATTTCATAGCTGTTACAATCCAACAGCCAAATATAGCAGTGTTTCATGATTTGTCAGGTGAAATGCATGCAGCTACCTTGAGCAGAGATTATTTTAAATGGTTACGGTTTGGATTTCTCCAAGCAGGCAGATATTTGGGCAAGTGTGGATGGTGAAATGTGAAATTTAAGTACCAGATGAAGTCTGTGCAGTGGCTGCAGAAGGTGGGCTGTTTGAAGAAGCGGGCCGTGAACTGATGGTCTTTCACTTCTACAATCCTCTTGTGCTTGAGTGCTCCTTTCCTCTGGAAGACTGGAAGCCTGGGGGGAGGAGAGAGGGGCGAGGGCAAAGGAGAAGTGGAGGGAGAAGGAGAGGACAGGGACAGCGGGGAAAGAGAGGGAGATGGAGAGACTGGTGTAGACATGCTGCAGAAGGAAGGATGGGGGCAGGGGGAGAGACAGAATGTTAAAAGAAAGGTGAAGAGTATGGCAAGGTGAAGATGTGCAGGTGGAGAAATAGAAGAAATGATGAAGGGTGAAGGGTGGAAAAGAAAAATGCTTGGAAAGGGGGGGAAAGGAGATGTTGATAAGGTTTGTATGTGTACAGAGGTCTGTGATTCTGATGAAGCCAAGAGAAGGAAATTCACAGGAGAAAGAAAGACACAGAGAGAGAGAGAGAGAGAGAGAGAGAGAGACAGCTTGTGAGTGAACAGAATGGAAGGGAGGTTAACACACACACACACACACACACACACACACAACACACACACACACACAACACACACACACACACAGACGTCCAGTGGGACTCCAAAGCACATAGTGATTAGTGTTTCTCCTTTCCTTCTCCACACAACACACAAACACACACATGCAAGCACACACACACACACACACACACACACACACACACACACACAAACACTTCATATCACCATGTCAACCATGCCCACCACCTGCTTCTCCACTTTTCCATCTCCTTCTATCCCTCTCTGGTTTCCCCTCCTTTTTCCCCCTCCTTTTCTCACCATAGCACTCATTATATTCATAAGAAGCATTTGATAAGATGATATGATATCATGAAGTTTTCCTCAGTTTGTCCTCTTCTGAATACCACATCTTAAATCTGACATCTGTACTGATTCAAGCCAATTCAGGGTCAGACTCTTGTGCAACAAACAAAGGATCGATCTCACTCACATTTATTTAGCAGGGCCAATACAGTGCAGCTGGTGAATGATGAGCCACATGCAGGATCAAATCTAGCAACAGGAGATGAGAGGGGCCAACAGAAGAGCACCTCAGACAAGAGACAGATAAATTGAGTAGGAAAAGAAGAGAAGAGAAAATAAGGAAACCTTGACAACTTAAAGAAAATAAATCACCTACAACAAAAAATCAATAATAAAGTATTTTTAGAGTTAAAAGAGTACATTAAGAGAAGTTAACAAAGGTCAGGGCAAGACTTAAAGAACAAACAAAAGTAAAGAAATTACCTGCTTGTGTTTGCTTTGCTGATCGATTTGGTTAAACGGTCACTCACTGTTCTCCGTCTTCCTCTTGGTGGATGACAGATACACAACTTCTTCACACCTGACTCATGAAAAGTAGAAGAACTGAGATCGTGCAGGAAACCAAAACCAAAAATAGGGAAAACCCTCAGAACAGCCCCCGAAGGGAAAAAAAGGAAAAAGAAGAGAGAAAGAAAGTTGAAGGTTGAGTGAAGCTTTCCAGGAACGCAAGAAGATGGAGGAGGAGTAGAGGGCTCTGTATTCCTTTATCCAATAGAGAATGAAGAGGGGCAGAGACACTGAGACGATTTTCACTTTCCAAGATTGATTCTGTTTTTACCAACAGGAAGAGTGTTCATGGTAAAAAGAGAGAAAGTGACAGAGAAAGAGAGGGGGAGAGAGAGAGAAGCTGGGAGTAGATGAGGAGAGATAGGCAGCAGTTCATTTTTAAAATCTGGGTTATGTCTCTCCAGAGAATGAAAGAGAGACGGATGGAGGAAGATAGAAAGAGGACAGAGAGGGAGACACATTGGACAGCTTGGTCAGCTAGCATCTCGGCTTGTCAAAAGTGTGTCAGAACTGACGACCAGAGGACAGATCTTTAGACAGCCTCATATGCAACCTGGTATGTCAGCCTCTGTGTGCGTATCATGTTCTTACCTTAAAATGAGCTCATCGGGTGGGTTGGGAGCGAACAATATGGCTGACAAGCATGATGACACCAAAAAGGGAGCATGTCATATAATGTCATATATTTGGAATTAGAAGAAACCCAGGTATGGTACAGCCTGATAGCTAACTCCCTCACACAGGTGGCTGACTCAATCCAGGTCACTGTGGGAGGATTCAGAAAATATAGCAAGATATCTGCTGTGCAGGGAGGACGAATGGGGCTAAGGGAAAAAGTGCAGTGAAAAATCGGGACAATGAGCTGCTCTCTTTGACAGTGGGGAAGCGACAAGTCTGGACTGAACAAAAACACCCTCACATCCGTCAGCAACATTGTGTGTGTGTGTGTGTGTGTGTGTGTGTGTAACATAGATAGTGAGAGAAACAGAGCACGCAAAGGGAAAGGGAGGGATGGTATGAGCATGCAGTGAGAGATAGAGGGAGTAAAAGGTTGAAGGTCTAATTATGTAAAATGTAGGTTATTAGTCTCCTGATGAGGACACTGTGAGAAAATTAATTAACAATTATAATTAGCAAGATTGTTAGAGAGCAAAATGGTGTCATTGGGCAAAGATGTGTACAGGGGCAGGCGTGTGTACCTGTGTGGGGGAGCTTGTGTGTGAGTCATTGTCATTGAGAGCGTGTGGAGGTCAGTACGTTTTATGCCTTAATTCCACATAGCAGCACATGGAACAGTAGAATTCCAGATCCAGCGTAATTTGTCTGTCCTCATGTATTAGATCAAAGGCTGAACTCCAGTCTACTTTATTTGAAATTTAACTTTAGAGAAGTGGTGCTGAAAGTGGGGCCAAGGAACCCTCAGGGGTCCTGAAGCAGAGTCAAGGGGTCTTTAAATTTAGTTACAGTGGTGGAAATCACAACATACTTTTATGTAAGTTATACATGATGAATTTACAGTGTTTGACCAGACTTGACCTGAACAGTAACTCAGAAACAAGCAGACATTAAGAATTTGTGTTTGATTCATGGGGGCATGTGTGGGGCAACCAGTCCAACCAGTCTTCATTACCTCATACATTTTTATTATTATTATTATTATTATTATTATTATTATTATTATTATTATTATTATTATTATTATATCATCATCATCATCATCATCATCATTATTATTATTATTATTATTATTATTATTATTATTATTATTTTACATTTTGTTAAAACACTAATGTCAGGAACAGCTGGACAGTTCCCTTCCAGGCCCGGAGAGGGCGGTGGCAGGTGAATCTCGGAAGCCTGCTTTTTCGTGTGTGTTTTGTGCTATGCCCTTCCTATTGTTCTGATTCACATTGTGTCACCTGTTTCCCATTAGCCATAATGTTTAGCCCTATAAATGATCCTTGTGTACATGTCGGTCATTGCTGATTGTTTGTATGTTCCATGTCTTGTTATGTCTAGGTTTTTGCCATGTCCAAGTATGGGCCATGTTTTAGATTTAGGTTTTGTTTTTGTTTTATTTCTACATTGCGTCATGTCTAGTGTAAGGTTTGTCAGCCGCATGTCTTGTGTTCACGTTAATAACGCAGTGCTTCAGTGAATTCTTCACTTGGGTCTGTACATCTATGGCGAGTGCACGCGGCAATCAGGAACATCCAGGCTGGCGGATGTTACGACTAATTGACTCTTTTGAGTGACAATTGATTTGCTCACCTTTCTAGATACTGTGTAATTATGCAGCAGCATGCACACTGCCCCATTTCAGCTCTATTGAGTTATTACTGTTTCCAATGATCATAAAGGGAATCGCAACAAGCTCTAGTGGTGACCCATTGGGGTGAGAATCACTAAGCACCCTGCTCATTGTATGAACATCAGGTTTCCCTTGTGCCCCCAAAACAGCTCTGACTTGTTGAGACATGGACTCCACAACACCTCTGAAGATGTGTTGTGGTATCTGGTACCAAAGACGTCAGCAGCAGATCCTTTATATTCTTGTAAGTTGGGAGATGTTGCCTCCATGGATTGGACTTGTTTGTCCAGTATGTCTCACAGATGCCCGATTGAATTGGGAATTTGGGGGGTCAAATCAACACTTTGAAGTCTTTGTCATGTTTCTCAAACTGTTCCTGAATAATTTTTGCAATGTAGCATCATCCTGCTGAAAGAGGCCACAGTAATTAGGGAATACTCGTACCACAAAGGTATATACTTGATTTGCAACAATGTTTACGTAGGTGGTACGTGTCAAAGTAACATACACATGAATGCCAGGACCGAAGGTTCATTTCTCAGAGCATCACACTGCCTTCTTCCCATAGTGCATCCTGGTGCCATCTCTTCCTCAGGTAAACAATGCACACACACCCGGCACTCAATAAGTTTAAATATTTTTTGAAAAGTTGGATTATGTTAATTAAAAATCTGTATTGAGCAGTCTTTGAAATTTAATCTGGTGTTCCCGGCTACAAGAAATATTGCTTTAGATGACGCATGAATTTAGTCATGAAGTATAAAGACGCTTTCTTTCAATGAACAAGATACACATTTTGATAGTACTAGGGACAAATGCTTGTGCTTTACATGTGAAAACAGTAGTATAATCTGATAGTTTAGCAACGACTGCTGACATGGTGAGAATCAAATGAATCATGATAGGGCATCTAACTATAAAAAAAAACATTACCCTACTTTCTATTTACACCATAAAGCGGATTGTAGATCAGCCATTCTGTTTAAAGCATGCACATGCATTAATCCCCAGTCATGAGCACTATTCTAATGTGTATTCGTGTACACAGTTCTGAACAGAACATGGCCAATATGTAATAGAGAAATGAATGGTACAGGATGTAAGATGAAGATGAATGAGGTTTGCCTATATAAAAAAAAAAAAAAGATTAGTGTTACATCGAAGAAAACGAATGCTCCATGCCAACAGAATGAGAGGATGATGGAGGATTGAAAAGGGGAAAGGAGGACAAACCTATTTTCACAATGCAAATCAGCAACATACATTATGCTTAAAGGCTTTGATGTCTGTCATTTTTGGGGGTGAAAACTATTCATAACAGCTAGAATTTATGAAGAGCCAGAAAGCTGTATAAGTAAACATAACGACTCTCACAGGAAAAAAGAAATAGGCTATCATCTCATAGAAAAAAGCGCCCATTAAAATAGACTTAAGATGTTTCCCATTTGTCATTTTTGTGGCCATCTTAATGTGGGGGACTTTGTCATGCTGAGAATTTAGGCAGGTGTTTTTCATGGATGTGTTTCAGGCTGAGCTGCGATGCACTTCTTCAGCTCATAAACATGAGCTATATCCCCAGTGAAATACATTACTGCTATAAAGCACTGGGCCACCCTCAAAACACGAACATTTATAGACGCACTTCATGGAAAAAGCTAGAGAAAGTGGAAGAATGATTTGCTGCTAAAAGAAAAGAGGCCATGATGAGACTAAATAAAAGCAAACAAAGCATTAGTACTGCACTTAACATGCAGCAAGAAAACAGAGGGAGATAAAAGAAGAAGGCAAAGAGTTCAAGATCATTTCCAAATGTACGTTGCCAGCTATATTGTACAATGCCATATGCGGATTATAAAAAGCTGTATTTGGAATCCATACAGCCAAATAATCATGGAGAAAACCTCTTTCTTTCAGTTGTCAGAGCTTTTTTCTCATTCTGCTGACTGGACCAATCTCTTTGTCTAAGAATTCTTATCTGAGAGCCTCCTTACTCATTTCTCCCTCTCAGTTTAGTCAGAAAAAAAGACTCTATGCCTAAATGCAGTGAGTCTTGATTAGGAGGACCTCAGCGCTCCTGGCATCACCCTAGCCTAAGCCAAGCTGTGCTCTTTCCTCACACCATTTCTTCAGCCATTTCTTGCTAATTTCACACTTACGGTGCATGATAGATAATTAAATTTTAAAACGGGAAGAAAAAGGCCCTAAGTGAAATCTCTCTGTTGATGTTGATATGAGTTTTACGGAGAGCAGAAGACGATAATTACAGAAACAAATTACAGAAGTTGCTAGATGACTTGAATATAGTAGATTTTAGAAAAGGACCTGAATTACTTCTCTGTATTTCACTGTTGGCATTGGTCAGAAATCCTGGCAATTCCTTTTTCTTTTTTTTTTTTGCTAGTATTGAGCTAAAAAGCTCCACTATTGAGCTGAAAAGCTCCACAATACAATTATTACCATTTATAACTATATTGTATAGTGTGTCGTCTGTATTTATTGTTTTTGTAGACTTTACTCGGTCTGTGACTGTGTTGCTATCCTGTAGTCTGTCATTTTTTCATGGGAAGTTTAGCACTGTCAAACTATATTTTCTTCCTAACCTTACATCAATTTGTGATCGGAAGAATGACAATAAAGCCTACTTGACTTGACTTATATAGTAGTTATAGCTGGACTTGATTTATATAGGGTTTGTATCACTGCTTTTCCAAATAATTGCTTTTTATGTGAAATGCAGTTTGTCTCCCATATAACAGGACAGAATTATAAGCCCACTAAAGGGGGTCATGGGTCCCTTTGTCAACCGTACACCATTCATACACATAGCATATCATTTCTGCATGGATGATCTTTATAAGCACTTCTCTGCTCAACACGCCTGATGAAATTCTGCCACCCCAGCTGAGTCCACTGTCTGGCTAACTAATCACCCTAATTAGGAAAACTGGCCAATTATCCAATCAGGTAAAATGAGCTCCAGCACAAAGCAGCTCTCAAGATATCCAGATAAATGAGGTTCAAAAGAAGCACAAGGAGAAAGCAGTGCTGAAGCTCTTAAGCTGATTATGTACCTAGTTTTGAGACAGGATTGAAGTTTCTTCTGCATGAAATCATTTGTCTTGTGATTATACTGTGAATCATTCTGTTATGTTGTATTATGCAGATTGTAGTAATAAATTACATTTAAAACATTGTACTTTTTAGAATTTGTTAGAATTAGGAATTCTAATGAGAAAGACAGAGAGATAGAGAGAAAGAGGGAGAGAGAGAGAGAGAGAGAGAGAGAGAGAGAGAGAGAGAGAGAGAGAGAGAGAGAGAGAGAGAGAGTATAAAGAAAAGAATAAAGAAAGTTATAAACAGTAACCCTTTTCCTCTCCCTCATCAGGTAAGTAGTAGGAAAATGAAATTTGTGAGTTTCAGTAAAAAATGAATGATAAAATAAATGTCCATGAAAATTTCCATACCCTTTGTACACTCTGATTACTTTTTAATGCATGTATCTAGTATAGAATATTTAAAGCACTCAGTTACATTTACATTTCAGTTACATGCATTTGTATGGACCCCATTCCTTACCTTTAACCTAAACCTTATAATATGAACAATCAAGTCCCTTTGGGCATTTTAATTTTTATAAGTGAACACATTCATCCTAATCCTAAGTATTTGTAGCTGTTAGATTTGTAGTAGATTCTGAACTGATATCACTGACATCAGTATGTTCTGACTTTCTTTCTCTGTGCAGCTTAGCAGCTTAAGATCAGTAAGAAAGACACACACACACAGAGTATATGTATATATATATATATATATATATATATATATATATATATATATATATATATATATATATATATATATATATATATACTTAGAATAAATATTTTTCAGCTTCACTTCACTGCTATTCTTCAATCAGCATATTTAAATACACAGGGCCCATAATATTCTTTCACAAGGCCTAAAATGTTTAGTCAGCAAAACCCAACTACCTTCACTCAAACTAAAGATTGAAGTTATAAAAAGAAAAATCAGACAGCTGTAAATTCTTACATCATGAAATTGTACTCTATACAGTGGCAGACGAAAGGAAATTTGCCTGTACGGCAAAATCGAGGCAGCAAACTGTCATGTGTAATTTGTGATAACTGCATCTCTGAAGGTTTAAGAGGAAGGGAAAGTGTAAAAGTACTAAGTAGGCAACATGTGTGGAGCATCTTTATCTCTCCCAATAACCTTGATTTATTTATCTATCAGTTCTGTGAACAGGGACAAATTCTTCCACTTTTCAGATGATATAATTTATCTTCCCCTCTGATCCTTTTCCTTTTGAATGCACATAACAACACATCATATTTGTAGCATTCTTAAATGACACTACAGAACAATTTCATTTCAGAAACAACCCCAATCATACACCTCAATTATACCACAATCTAATATCACTTTCACCCATTAGTGTTTCAGACCACTTGAACCACAATGGGCTGCTTGGGTTTCAGCCACTGAGACTGATTTCCAGCTGCAGTTCCAAAAGAGATTTAAATGAACACTGCAGCAGTCTGTGATGGACTGCTGTTCTGTTCAGGGTGTATTCCTGTCTCGCACTCGTGTTCCCGGGAACAGACTCCGGATTCACCATGACCCTGACCAGGATACAGCGGTTTCTGATGATGAATGCATGAATGAATAACTGTAGCAGGGACACGAAATGCTTTTGATCCTGTGCAAAATGTCAGGCAAACGTCTGCTCCTCCAATCATTTGTAAAAAAAAAATTTTCCTCCCTCCTACGCATTTTCATTGATTTATGGGGGAGAAAGAAAATCCAGTGAGACTGATTAAAATAAATGCCAGTGTTAAAAATGATCACAGAAAGGATGTCACTGTGCATTCTAGGCAATTTGTTGCTAGACCCCACTTACTGCACTGATGGGTAAAGAAATGAAAAAAAGGGATGGAGAGGTGCTGATAGAATTTTGAGAGAATGAAAAGATGAAAAAAAGCCATCATGGTGCTTCCTGTGTCTCTTGCTCTTCTGTGTTTCTTTTTTTCCCTTTGGAGATTTAGTCTATGTGCCTGCAGCACTCTGTGCCCATGATGAAAGAGAGAACAGTAAGGCTTTTAGCATAGGCTGTGTGTGTGTGTGTGTGTCCGTAAGTCCAATACTTCATGCTTATTGTATCTCTTTCTCTCTCTGCCCTCACCCTCCTCACACACATACAGTGTTAATCTGGGCTTTGAGTCTTCAGTGAGAAGATAAGTAGAAGCTCAGCGTCTACTGTGATGCAGTAACCTCACTCTCCATCTCTCTCTCTCTCTCTCTCTCTCTCTCTCTCTCTCTCTCTCTCTTCTTGCATATCCTTCTGTTTCTTTTCTATTTCTCTCACTCTGCTCCCATGCAGCAGGACAGTGACATAAACATGGCTCAGTGCTGATCAATGAGAAAAAGCTCCACACCCAAGGGAGGGATCAACCGTGGCCCAGACTAACACTCCTGTGATGAGGCTTAAAATATCTCCCCAGCACCACTGATAACACAGTCTTAACCACTGACATAACATCCATTTTACATTTCCCTCATTTGCCTGACATCACAGTATATGATCCACAGTACAGATGCACATCTTCCTGTCCCTGTGTTGATCCATGTGGATAAAAAATGTGCATGCTGATTTGCTTCTACCGAGGACTGTGTCTAATACAGGGATGTGTTGTTCTTTCTAAATGTTATTCTTAATGAATATGCAATCTGGGGGTGTTTATACCTAAATCCACTGTGGTGTTTATGCAAATAGATTCATTTTGCAGCCACAATGTGAAATTGATCCGGAGATGTGCAAATTAATACACCATTTGAAGACAAAATGAAACAACTGTGTAAATCATATTTGTCACAGTTAAGTCAGAGCATACCAAAACAATGGGAAATTGCATGTAAAAATGTTTTTACTTAATATTATTGCAGTAAAATTGGTCTTATAATACTGTATACTGTATATTTGCTGCACAACGCCAAAACCGGTGCCAGATGGGCAATTTATGCAATATAATAACATTAACACTCACCTTCTGTACACATACACGTGCCCACAACCTTTTATTTTGCATTTATATTGTATTGCATTTATACAGTTTTTTTTTTCAATGTGTTACAGGTATCATATATGCTGCTGGTTTCAGCCTGAACTCTTTAGGATCTGAACTCATCACAGCTTTAAGAATCCAGTAGCACATGCGTGTTCCCGATTTAACCCTCTTTTACCAGTACACTGGCTTTCCATATCAGACATTTTCAATCAGTATACACAAATGAATTATTTTATCGTTGCATGTCTGGTATAAAATGAGTCAGGACACTGTTGGCTTTCAGTGTGAGATGTTTTTAGCTCTGTTGGGATAAACATACACAGAATTTTAGTGGTTGAAGATAAATTTTGGGGTGCTTGGGGCATCTCAGAGAACAGAAACGGTTTTGATATCACAATTTACTTTGAAGATATAAATATTTGTGTGAAAAAAAACCTACAAATTTCTGGGTTTTTTTTTAAACGTTTTACTATGAAAATATTGCCCCTAGTAGGCTAGTGAAAAACAGAAATACTTTGAAAAAGCTAGAAATTCTTAAAGCCCTGAGTGTTTCCTTTCATACGAGCCATTAATTACCACTGTGGAGTGTGACATGACGGAGAAATCTAATGCTGAACATCGACCCAACTAAATAGGAAGAAATTCCAGTTTTTGTCCTCTGGTTTAAAGAGTTACAATAAGGTTTTCTCTCGTTATTCTGCATGTGATGTCATTTACCCAATTATTCCTTCAACATGCCCATTAACTGTATGCACTGTATGCAGTGACGTTAATCATGTTTTCAAAAACACATCTGGTATGAATTGGGACTCAACAATACAATACCTGTAACTACAGCAACGCTACATATTATGGCATTATGGATCTGGCTTTTTCAAAAGATATCATATAATAGTAAGGCAAGTAACTGAACAATTCTCTGAAACAGTTCATACTGTATGCTCCCAAGTGATGCACTGAGAAAGAAACAGGCCTTTGGGCTTTTTATGAAAAGCAAAGCATAAAGTAACGGTAAAAACTGCTGTGTCAGCACTTCCTAGCTCTTTGCACCTGAAACTGCAAAGAGCTATGTGTATTATCATAAAAGCATTCTAATTTAGCACTAAGCAGAATATCACTGTATTTCACTGAGTAGCTTCTTCACTTTTTCTAGAAGCAATAAGTAGCATGCAATTATTATAATATAGAAAATGATATTTTATGAGTGTTTTAGGATGCTTACCATGTTCAATTGCAAATTAAAACACATTAACATAACCAAAACAACACATTCAAAGGTTACAGTACATGATATGCATCTTGCTGATTGAACATTCATTCATTCATTGTCTACCGCTTATCCAAACTATTCTCGGGGAACCTGTGCCTATCTCAGGCGTCATTGGGCATCAAGGCAGGATACACCCTGGACGGAGTGCCAACCCATCGCAGGGCACACACACACTCTCATTCACTCACACACTACGGACAATTTAGAGATGCCAATCAACCTACCATGCATGTCTTTGGATTGGGGGAGGAAACCGGAGCACCCGGAGGAAACCCCCAAGGCACGGGGAGAACATGCAAACTCCACACACGCGGTGGAGGCGGGAATCAAACCCCCAACCCTGGAGGTGTGAGGCAAATGTGCTAACCACTAAGCCACCGTGCCCCCCGCTGATTGAACAGACACAGAAAAAGGTATAACACCTCATTGCTTTTCAGTCTGTTATCCTGTCAGCCTAGTTAAAATAATTGAATGTGAAGTTGCTCACGTTATTAAAGTGAGGAGAAATTCTTTCTAATGAATAACCACACTGTGATTAGACAGCGATTTCAGCTTTCCATTTTTCATATTAATGCCATGTGCGGATGACAGCATATCTAAAATATCTTCACATGAATGCCCTTGATAAAAACAACCATGATTCATAACAACTCATATTTTCTTTTACGGTAAACATCCTCCAGCTATAGGTTTTCTGTGATCTCTCAGACTGGTGCACACAGTATTGAGCATGTAATGTTCAGAAAGATTACCCTTTCTGTTTTTTGTCAGTTTTCATGTGTTTCATATTTTGATGTTGCACCTTTTTTTTTTTTTTTTAAATGATGTTTTGCTATTACAGTAAACAGGTAGCTTTCACACAGGAGTGTTTAGTTCACTTAACTTGAACTCTGGTGCAGTTTCTTTTTTGATGCAGTTCATAAGTGAGAACACAGAAAGCTGTCACATCGCAACACGTCACAAGTTCTTCACCATGGCCTACAAACATTACCACCACAGACTCTCACTCCTGGCAACCACCAGTTTGCACTTTGCAAAGTATACGTTCATGTTCTAGACTACAATTTTGCCCATTTGGATCCAGTTCATAGTCTGATTAAGCTGTGCCTGTTTGGACCTTTTTTTTTTGCCTGATGTCTGTTGGATTCTTCGCCTAGTCTAGTTTCTCTTTTGTTCCTATTTGTTTTGTTCCTATTAATTTGAATTGTTCCAAATTTTGTATTTTTTTTTTTTTAACAAACTCCTGAATTGCATCCTATAACAACATTTCTGCAACCAGGACACAAACACACAGATCAAAACTATGGAGACAATGGAAGAATAGTCATACAGTTCTGCTGCTAATCCATATTCATGTATATATTGTTATATTTTCTATATATTTTTCCCTCTGCTTGTAGAGGTAACATAAGGTGACAACTGTATATTTGGACATTTGTTACAAACCCAATTCCAAAAAAGTTGGGACACTGTACAAATTGTGAATAAAAACAGAATGCAATGATGTGGAAGTTTCAAATTTCAATATTTTATTCAGAATACAACATAGATGACATATCAAATGTTTAAACTGAGAAAATCTATCATTTTAAGGGAAAAATAAGTTGATTTTAAATTTCATGGCATCAACACATCTCAAAAAAGTTGGGACAAGGCCATGTTTACCACTGTGTGGCATCCCCTCTTCTTTTTATAACAGTCTGCAAACGTCTGGGGACTGAGGAGACAAGTTGCTCAAGTTTAGGAATAGGAATGTTGTCCCATTCTTGTCTAATACAGGCTTCTAGTTGCTCAACTGTCTTAGGTCTTCTTTGTCGCATCTTCCTCTTTATGATGCACCAAATGTTTTCTATGGGTGAAAGATCTGGACTGCAGGCTGGCCATTTCAGTACCCGCATCCTTCTTCTACGCAGCCATGATGTTGTAATTGATGCAGTATGTGGTCTGGCATTGTCATGTTGGAAAATGCAAGGTCTTCCCTGAAAGATGGGAGCATATGTTGTTCTAGAACTTGGATACACCTTTCAGCATTGATGGTGCCTTTCCAGATGTGTAAGCTGCCCATGCCACACGCACTCATGGAACCTCATACCATCAGAGATGCAGGCTTCTGAACTGAGCGCTGATAACAACTTGGGTTGTCCTTGTCCTCTTTAGTCCGGATGACAGGGCGTCCCAGTTTTCCAAAAAGAACTTCAAATTTTGATTCGTCTGACCACAGAACAGTTTTCCACTTTGCCACAGTCCATTTTAAATGAGCCTTGGCCCAGAGAAAACGCCTGTGCTTCTGGATCATGTTTAGATATGGCTTCTTTTTTGACCTATAGAGTTTTACCCGGCGATGGCGAATGGCATGGTGGATTGTGTTCTCCGACAATGTTTTCTGGAAGTATTCCTGAGCCCATGTTGTGATTTCCATTACAGTAGCATTCCTGTATGTGATGCAGTGCCGTCTAAGGGCCCGAAGTTCACGGGCATCCAGTATGGTTTTCCGGCCTTGACCCTTACGCACAGAGATTGTTCCAGCTTCTCTGAAACTTTGGATGATATTATGCACTGTAGATGATGATAACTTCAAACTCTTTGCAATTTTTCTCTGAGAAACTCCTTTCTGATATTGCTCCACTATTTTTCGCCACAGCATTGGGGGAATTGGTGATCCTCTGCCCATCTTGACTTTTGAGAGACACTGCCACTCTGAGAGGCTCTTTTTATACCCAATCATGTTGCCAATTGACCTAATAAGTTGCAAATTGGTCCTCCAGCTGTTCCTTATATGTACATTTAACTTTTCCGGCCTCTTATTGCTACCTGTCCCAACTTTTTTGGAATGTGTAGCTCTCATGAAATCCAAAATGAGCCAATATTTGGCATGACATTTCAAAATGTCTCACTTTCAACATTTGATATGTTATCTATATTCTATTGTGAATAAAATATAAGTTTACGAGATTTGTAAATTATTGCATTCCTTTTTTATTCACAATTTGTACAGTGTCCCAACTTTTTTGGAATCGGGTTTGTATTAGCTTAGAATGATCTAATCATTTGTTTATTGCCTGCTCCATGCTTTCTGTGTCCAACTGATTTTGTATGCTTACTAGCAAAAAGGACATTTTTCTTTTGTTCACAGTATTTCTAACCAGTGAAGAGTTTTACTTTTTCAGTCCTATACACTCTTCAGCCAAAGTGCTTTTGCTTTTTGGATCATTTACTTTCAGTATGAAACCAAACCAAGCCAAAGAAAAAAGTATCAATTCTGAATTCGCTCGAATTTAGACTTGGCAAACAGACTAGCAGGTGTGAAAGTGCCCTTGGATTCAGGAGCAGAGTGAGGGTTTGGCTTGTTTTGACTTGTGCAGAAGAGAGTAAAAAATGTCTCGTAGGACTCACTGACCATAAATTCCAGAAGAAAGTGTGATTGTGAGTGATATTCACCAGTTCGACATGCCTGTCTGGTTTTTGGAAGACAGTGACTGACTTGTATTCAAAGATGTTCTGCTTTCCACCAACCAGATACAATCATCTCCATACTGCAGTTTGGATCACAATCTGAGAACTGGCCTTAATCCTATTTGTGACTAAAACACTAAAATTTACTAAGATACAAAATTTATTACAGCTCATTCTGTATACAACTAATTCATAATCATTTACTTGACAGAGATGGATGAATGCAGTGGATAGTGTTAGGACATTGGAGAAGGTTATTCAGCTGTTCATGCTTGCTGCAGAGAGCTGCTGTGTTTTTCCGGGCCATCTGCAGAGAAAAGGGCTTTAAAACATAAAAATCCACTATATCAATGGCCATTTTCAGCACTGCGAGAAACACGAATATCAAATGTGTTCATATTTATGTGTGGAAAATATTGTGGTTTATGGCATTAGGCCTGAATAAAAGAAAGAGATAATAAGAATGAGATTTACGATGTGACTCACCAAGACATCAGGTTGTAAGCAATTTATCTTTCTCTGCAGTGAGATGTTAACCAGCACACACACACATACACACACACAGCTTTTGCTTCCTGTTGGATAACAACTAATTTCAGCTTCTTCTCGAGTGCTATCTTTAAAAAACTGCTCTCATTTTAATGCTGTATAATCACTGGTAAATAAATGAACATAAATTTGAAAATCTATTTTCACCCTGTTACTTATTTTACATTATTTCTATTGAAGTATAAAGATTTATTTAAAGAACAAATGATTTCTTAGCAAGCAAGAAATGCTTTGTCAACTATCCTGATAACCTACTTTCAATGGGACTTGGGATTTTGAATGGGAAATGCCCACTAACAATAGACCTCGCTAATAGAAAGAACTCACTTCACTGAGTTGTGATACGTCTGGGAAATTGTTCCCGCTTTCAGAACACACATTATATATATTAATTTTTAATCTGTAAATGTTCTATCTTTAAACAATAAACATTCATCTTTCTTTTTTGCATAGCTTGATTTTCAATTTCTTAAACTTTCTAATTTCCACATTTCAATGTCCAAATTTCTTGCATTCTATGTTTTGTGTACTAAGTTATTTCTTCACTACTCAAGCTCTCTCTCTATGTGAATTTCCATTAGCACTAACTGATGTTCTTAAGCCAGTCTGTTTTTGCTTTAGCAATGAGGTACTTGCGAGATCCTGTGTCTGACCTTTCTGTAAGAATGATTCATTTTAATCATTTATTTATTTACATGCCACTAAATATATAGTATGAATATGGTTTTACACCAAAATATTGCAAACAAGGACAGCATGGTGGCACAGCAGGTCATATTGCCTCCTTAGAGCTCCAGTGTGGAGCGCTCCAGTCTCTGTTTGGCTCCAGGTTCTACCCACTATCATAAACAGACAGATTGGCTATGCTGAATTACCCCAGGTGTGCAATGTTTTTGTGCAATGTGCCCCCTGACAGGAACTGGTGTCCTATCCTGGGTGAATTCCCTAGTGCTACCTGGAAAGACTCAACACAATCATGACCAGGATAGATCAGGATAAGTTTAACCTGAAGCTTTATCCAGTTCTTGGCTTAATATCTTAAAGCCACATAATTTTCAAATATTATAATATAAATAATTCCAACATCTTGATTATTACTGTCTTGGTTAAATAACTGTATTGTTTAGTCAGTATGACGATTAGTTATTGACTGCACTGTACCCAACTACTGTATATATACATCAATTTTAACAAATTCCCATTATGTCAGCAATATGTGAGTCACTTCACAAAGGAAAATGCATAACTGACCAGTATTCCGTTATTGTGAATTTCAGTTGAAATCTCAATTTCTGTTCATTTTTTTCTTCCATTGTCTGTACCGCTTATCCGATTTATCATTGGGTCACACGGGGCCTGTGCCTATCTCAGGCGTCATCGGGTATCCAGGCAGGATACACCCTGGATGGAGTGCCAACCCATCGCAGGGCACACATGCACACTCATGCAATCACACACACTACGGGCAATTTAGAGACTCCAATCAGCCTAGAAGCATGTCTTTGGACTGTGGGAGGAAACCCACACACACAGTGAGCAGGAGCAAGGCTCGAACCCAGGACGCTGGAGGTGTGAGGCAAATGTGCGAACCACTAAGCCACCGTGCCCCCCCCCTATTCATTTATATAGGTTTTTTTAATACATGGATTCCAACTGGTTCTTTCATGAGAAGTAGAAATATTCAACCTGAATCACTGTACATTAGCACCGTGGTGCTAATACTAATCAATACAGAACATAAATCCTTGAAGTTTCTGAATGTGCCCATTTTGCCTTTCAGAGCAGTTGCTAATTTTGTTCTCGAAGCAATTAAAGGCTAAGTGAAAGATCACAACAATGGGAACATTTGTAATTTGGCAGATAAAGAAGCAAAACAGTAGTCAAATTGCTTTTGCAATATAATATCTTTATGAAGCAGTTTGACCCATTCAGACCCCTCCACAAGGCATGACATTAGAACTAAGCACTCTCTGAATGACCCCTTCAGCCTGGACTGTACAGTACAAAGGATTGATATCTCATGATTGAATGTACGTTTTAACACTGTATCACACAAAATCAGTTATAAATATAGTGAGAAATAGTGAGAAAACTATATAAAACCCAACTGCTGTTTAAACAACATTGTATTAAAGACAACAACTACAACAAAACAATACAACATGTCGCAGTTGGCATGCCAATTTCTAATTGCTATGATTAGTACAAATTTATGAAAATGATATAAGACATTTTAAGTGTGATTCTGTGGCATTTTTTTAGCTTACTTTTATTTCCAGGGGACGTCCCTGAAGTCCCTGTACTAGATAACCAGATTAGACTAGATTCTCTTTGATTTTCCCAGTCAAAGGTTAATGACATGCAGAGAAAGGTTCAGTAAGAAGGAAATATATTTATGGAAACAAGATCACTGTTAACAAATTAACAAGCACACAATCAGATCAATAAGAGATTCTGCTGATACTGCAAACAGCAGCGCTGCACGAAGTGGTAGGAGATACAAAGCTTGTTCTGAGGGCAGACAAAACCAATTGTGCAGTATTACCCATGTGCTGCATATCACTTATTTATCAATAGTATTCAAAAGACAGATCCGATGAATAAAGTGTGTCCCACTCACTTGAGTTTTCATTCACAGTGGATGATGCATCAGCTATGACTGCAACACTAATCCACAACAACCTCAGTGACTGTAAGGGACTGCTTAGGCGATACGCTGTGCAGAAAAGGTAGGCTAAGTAAAGCCTGCGACAGGGGCTGACCTGCTTTCCTGCATAAAGGCTGCCATCTGATCAGCTCAGCGCTGAGGGAGACAACCAGACACTTGGATGTCAGTGGTGATGTCCTTCAAGTGAAACCTTTCAGAGTGCCTGAAGCTAGGCTGTGTCTTAAGCTGTACATAGAGAGAGAGAGAGAGAGAGAGAGAGAGAGAGAGAAAGCGAGAGAGAGAAAGCGAGAGAGAGAAAGCATACCTATGTGTTTTTGTGTATGTGCACAAGTTCTTGCTTTAGTGCTGCAATGTTTGTAACAGTCCAGTGACATCTATTTGTATGTGGTAATATGTGTGAAGTACGCATCAGAACAAGAAAGAGCGAAGAGAGAGGTGGTGGTGGTGTAAAATATATATATATACTCTTATGTATATGTATATGTGTGTGTGTGTGTGTGTGTGTGTGTGTGTGTGTGTGTGTGTGTGTGTGAGTCAGGAAGTAGATCGTAGAAGAAAAATTTGCTCCCGGCAACAGGAATACTGGCACTGCCAGAGGCATACTGACAACTCACTCATGAAAATTCATGCACATATGCACACACACACGCACACACACACACACACACACACCACACACACATGCGCACACGCACTAAATCTACACAGATAAAATAATTCGAGTCACCAAAACTTGCTCAAGGTCATAGCTGAAAATAAGTAAAAACTGTGCAAGTGCTTCATTCTGACTGAGGCTGAGTCTCAGCATGCTGCACACAAGACATCTCAGCGCTGATCACTGAGCTCAGCATGAGGTGAATGATAGTAAAAGCATAGCAGAGATGCACACACACACACACACTCACACACACACACACACACACACACACACACACACACAATCCTCTCTCTCTCTCTCATCTCTCTCTCTCTCTCTCTCTCTCTCTCTCTCTCACACACACACACACACACACGCACACACACACACACACACACACACACACACACACACACACACCCCACACACCCCACACACACACACACACACACAAATATGCACACCCATGTGGCATCCTGTGATATGCCCATAAACAGTCTGTACTACAAATAATACAGTGTTTGCTGGTTTCATCAGTGTACACAGAGACACATAAACAAAGCCATACTCGACCTGACAACGTTCACATGATAAACCCAGGCAAATATTGACCACCCTGAACATATTCCTACATACTGATCCAAGGTCCTGATTTACTAAAAATTTGTGTGTAAAAATGTGCAAACTTGATAACAACATGCTGATCTACTATGGTAAAACGCTAGTTTCGCGTGTAACTCTAGTTCTGTGATACCTAGATAATCTCAATCTCAATCATTCCAGCAAATGCAAGAGAATTACTGCATCAGTGACTGGCAACAATCTGGCAATGGCAAGTGCAATAATGTAACCCGCATGTTGGGGTAACATGGCAAGTATCTGACAACTTTAACATGTAGAATGTAAGGGCTTACCCCTTTTCATTTGGATGGAAAACAAACATGGGTTCTACCTTTTTGATAGTGCCTCTGCCCAAAAGGGAGCAAATGTTTTTAGGTCACAGCAGCTACCAATAGCTCTTCTTGGGCTCTGCTAGGCTATTTAGTGGTGGATGGGTGCTGCCTAGGGCCCATCCCATGGTATGAATGAAGGTGTACTTGGGCAGGAGCCTGAGGGCATGACTATCCATATTTATTGCTCATGTGATGCTGATATGGTTTTTGTTGCCACTGGCACATGGAATGTATTGTTATTACCTAAAGGTGCTATGAGGCTGATTGGTTTAGCCAGGCTGGTTTTGTAATTCTAAAACCTGCACCTTTCAATGGCCTAGAACAACGGGGGCAAAAAGCCTCCCTGGCAAACAGGGCAGATTTAAGCATGCCTGGGAAAAGTGAACTGTATGTAAACCAGGTTAGTAAATAGCTGGGCCTTGTTCTGCATTAAGTGTCCAACAACCAAGAGTGATTTTTTTTTCTCACCAGAACTTGTATCTGAATTCTGTGCTCATGCATAGAACATCTGAGAGTAGAGCTTTATCTGGTAAGACCACCAATAATGGAATTGTGATAGATTAATTTAGGCATGTGGCTAAGGCTGACTTGCTCATGTTCAGTCATTAGTTAATCAGTTAATACTTAAGAACATAAAAGCTCTCAATGAAATCCTTGACTGTTGCTGAATACCATGACAACTGATGTTGTGTGACAAAATTACAGTCAGTGCTATGGCCACTATACAATCACAATCTGGACTCACTTGGCAAACAGATGACGGAAGAATGGAGGGAATCCAATTCCAGCCGCAGTAAGCCAAATTCATTGTGTCAGGGAATGTACACAGTATAACAAGGGAGACCATTCGGTTGGTGAATGGAGGGTGATGTGGATGCTTGGAGGAATTGGTGCCAAGACACTGAAGGCACAACTGAGCAACAACACAGAGTAGTAGCGGCTAATTAATTTACACACAACATGAAATTAACATGGCTAGCAATGCTAATGTGATAAACCAAATCGGTGCTCTGAGGTTTTCAGGATTCTCCACAAAGGGAGCTATAATGTAAGAAAAAATGTACTCACCATTGGAGAAGAGATGAAAGGAGATGATAGGACTCTATCGTCGTCTTTAGAAATAGGATACCTGTAGCTCCGACCATAGTTAAGTAGTTATGTAGAGGGCTGCATATGATGTATATACGGTCTGGGGTGTACAAGGTGGGAAGAAGAAAGGGAAAGATGACTGTATGACAGCAGTATTTATTGTGAGTATGGTGCCATACAACACTCCACGACTGATGTTCTGCTTATTGAATGTGCATTTTGAGGTATTTCTACATAAATCTGCAAAATACAGGGTTGTGGCAATGCAAGTCAGTTCATTTTGTACTTGTGATTTAATAATCCTGAAAGTCACTTAGTAGCACAAATTATTATGTCCAGAGACCACTTATTAAATTTGTAGAAGCTTGTTGTTTGAAGACAAAATTATACCATATACAATATATCATTTAGTCTCTATGATAGGATCTATGATAGGACAGTTGATTTAAATTGTGCCTTAGATTGTCTCAAAACAATTAGGAGCTTTTCATAATAATGTGTTGTTATTATTATTATTACAATAATGCTGGTTGTTTATGAGATATTTGTGCACATTTGCCACTCTGATACAGACACAGCCTTTGAAAAAGTTTTCATTCATATATACCTTGTCAACATAATTCACACTCTTGTCTATACTCTTTTATTTATTTATTCATGTTGTATTTTGAACAGTTTTTGTCAGCATCTTACTAAAGTTTCAAGTATCACTTTACTCTGAGATCCAAACTAGCTGTGGTTACTGGGAACCTTTAGCGCACAGAAAAATCTATTTTGTATATTGCTTCCCCCCATTTCTTTGCACGGATGTAATTCACTCAATTATTCTTTGCAAATCACCCGCAGCATGGCCACTATTTGTGTACATGATTTATCCCCATGCACACACAAATTAGCACTTGTTATTTCAGATCATAGTAAATCATGGCCGTAATCCACAGATACATAAATCTCACAGCAATGTTTTAAATGCATCTCATGGCCTAGTGGTTCTCAACTCCAGTCCTAGAAAACCACTGCCCGTAAATGTTTCAAGTTTTTTCCACTCCTAAAACCCTCTTGGTCCAACTCATATGCTAACTTTCAAGCATTTACTAAATTTGATCAGGATAATTAGGGGCAGAAAAATACCTTTAAAACTGTGCATTGCATTGGGGCCTCAAAAACATATCCTAAATCCTATAGGGCACTAGGGAAGGTCATTTACCATTGTAAGTAATAGGATTAATTACTGCTTGTTCATTTTACTTTGTTACATACATTACTATCATGCAACTGTTCAGTACAGTAACAGTACACTGAGTACAGTACAGCCCAGACTATTGCTTCATGGTCATCACATGCACCCCTTCAATCATACTGTCAATTCATTAATGCATTACATTTTGATCAGAATCAAATTGATCATCATCTTTAATAATCAGTCAACAGAAGCAAGAACACAGTAGCTACTGGTCTCTGTTTTTTGCTAAGTGAGAGAACTGACAGGTATAAGCAGTGTGATAAACCATGAATTCAAAATGTGAAGCAAATACATGTAAATGTAGTAAATGTATTAGAACTAAAATAAAATTTGAAATATAAGTGTAAAACATTATTACCAAACATTAATTTAGAGTGAAGCATAATAAGAATCACATAGATTAACAGATAAGCTTTCAAATACCCACAGATGGATGGCTGAATTGTCGGATGGATGAATGTTTGTCATGAAAGAAAACCGAAATGAAAATAATAGAAATAGTTACTTCAGGCAGTATTACTAACGCATATTGGATCATAATGCCAATGGACCAGTGTAAGATATGGTTGGATGGATGAATATGTATGAATGTATAGAAAGATGAGGATATTAGACTTGGTTTTTGTCTTTTCTTAATTCACAGGCACTAATGTTTTCACAGTCATATAGGAGGAATAAAATTCAAAAATGTTTCCAGTATCTAGAATTGCTACAAAGCTAAAACATTTAAAACTATTCTCTAACACTTCCTCCAAGAATACCAAATATAACTTTGTATATATATATATATATATATATATATATATATATATATATATATATATATATATATATATATATATATCTGTCAGTATGTTTATGTATATATATATTTGTACATATATATATTGTATATAAATGATAGGATTCAAATGAGACCTCCAGTGAGAAAAGTTCATTCACAGCATTACATGATACATTCTGAGGAAAAAAAGTAAAAAATAAACAAATAAACAAACAAACAAAAACCAGTATATATAGTGATATATTTTTCTCAGCAAAATTAAGCTACATGGAAAAATTCAGTTCTGTACATGCAGTCAAAGAGTACTGTGTTAGTGCCTTTCAAGGGTCAGTGAAAGATCAAGTGAACACACACCCAACTGGACCCATTCAACTGTCCCTCAGCCCTTGCCCCACTCCCCAGTGTAGCCAAACTTTCCACGACCATGCCAGACTTGCCCAAGCATCATCAGAAAGCTGACCAAGATAGGGCTGAGCAGCTGTTTTAAACAATTCAGTTACACAAATCGCACTTGATTACCTGAGCATATTCATCCCCAAACTTATGCGATTATGTGCACCCTTTCATAAATGGGCAGAGTAATCAATCATATTGCAAATATTAGCAAATTTGTTTAAAAAAAAGTCCTCATTAAAGCAATATGTTGTACAGAAAGACATCACAGATCCTATTAAAAAGCGGAATCTCGGGTAAAGGGTGTTTTAATCTAGAACATGTGCAAGTACTTCACCTCCTGATGAGTGTGTTTTTTCATGATATCTGCATCCAAAATGCTACAAGTCAAGGTATTTCTATATTTTGCTACATTATGTTAAAGCTACATTCAACTACAACAAGGGCAAAAGAGTTGTGCCTAATGTCAAATAAATTTTAGTAACATTTCATGATGTAAGCTACTCTAGAAGACCTAAAGCCCTGATATGTGCTCAGTTTGTGTGTGTTGGCACCTGTGTTCATTCTTATGAATGATGATGGTCTTATTGATTTGCCCTTGATGTATTAAATGATGCATTTACTGGCATGAGCCAAAGCTTTTGTGCTTTCTAAAATTATTTCTCTTTGCACTGGTAATGGTGTCTGCCAAATAATTATCAAAGGATGGTGGAGAGAGCTGGGAACACACTCAATACCTTATATCTGCAAAATTACTTAACTACTGAACAAATAATGAAATTACAATTAAGTTTAAAAGACATGATTCAGTATTCAGTAATATTAACTAATTTTAATATTATGTAGCCATCTAGTGCCAATTATAGATATTGCAACCCTCATTTTGGTTAAGACAGTTACGTATTGCTTGTGTTAAATACTCTAAGCCAACAAGAGAGATCAAATATCATGGGTCCACTCTAATAATCTGAATTCTCTGTGTTATTTGGCATCCAAGACTAAAGTTCTACTATTTAACTTCAGACACAGCTACTCTACTTTTACTAACACAGTGAGCGCAATATATAGAATAAAAAAGGAGTAGTGGGAACCTGGAGTAAGAAAAGAAATCCATACAGAAAAACTGCTACATGTATTCTGTTTTTGTCCTCAGTTGTTTTTCTGTTAAAATACATCACAGACTATAGTAACATCCCTGTTTGACACCACAGCATCAGTTCTGACAAGTGCCAATGAATTTCTGCTAATGGGATCTGATTGGCTGATGATTTTGCATTACAACAAAGGAAATGTAAGTACTATAGAATCTTGACTTTTAACGAATTAGGTCAAAGTTCAGACATCACTGTCCAATGTGGTCTTGAGGGTTGTACACAAAAAGAAAAAAATGTTACTGCATCACTGTGGCAAAACCCAGCAAAAAGTATGCAAGGCCTTTTGTCAGCCAGTGAAGTGATTTTGGCCACAGCCAGCGTGCCGAAAAAAGCAAACTAAAAATCTAAAAAGCAACCTTAGTCTTAATGGTTTCCATAGTCCATAAAATTCCCATTGAAGCAAAAAAAGTCTTTCTTGAATGACAGTGTGTGTGTAAACATGACATCATTATTCACAGATTCTAGATCCACTGTTTTCATTGGCGGACAGGACTACGGACGACATTGTAATGCTCAGTTCCGAGCGGAAGTGGAGCATAGCTGGGGTTTCTGTGGTTGGGGAGACAGCCTCTGTCAACTCATCTCCTGTTGTGATATCACCACCACCACTGTCCCAGACTCTGGCGCCATCATGGCAGTTGTAGTCACTGCCTTGATCCTGGTGCAGCGCGTGTATGTGCGTCACAGTCCATCTGCATCTCACCATAGAGCTCACACACACGTGCAGCAACGAAGCCCCGTGTCATACTTCGCTTTCAAGGCTGGAAAAGTGGGCAGAGCCACGTCGTGAGCACAGACTTTTTGCTTTAAGGGGCAGGTGGGGAGAGTAGAAGCGTCGGGGCTGGGGCACCGAGCGCAGTCTCTGGTACTGAAGTTTAGCACTAGCACTAGCCCCTTTTGTGGTACCAGGTGATAATACCGGTGGGGGAGACATGGATGCAGAAGAAGGGGGTTGTGGGATGGGCACAGGGAGAGAGGAAGGTGCAGAGCTTGCAGGGAGAGAGGGCAGTAGGGATTGGGTAGGGGAGGATGCTGGGTCTGGATGTTGGGCTTGCTGGGTGCTGAGGTTGGACTGACTGCCAGATTTGGCACCATCGGGTTTGGGGGGAAGTTTGGGTCGGGAGCCTGCATTTAGACTGTGGCAATGGGGCAGCAGCTCCTCCTGACTGTGGGAGGTGGCACTGCCCCGTTTAGACCGATAGGGCACTCTACTGTGGCTAATCTGTGTGTACGAGCACGATCCCATATCCTGCTCCCTCTCTCGAGCCCTCTTTCCTTTGCTCTTTGACCTATTGTGACCACGTTTCTCACTTTTCATTGGCAGCTTATCAACTGACCAGTACCGTCGAGGAGGTGGTAGTGATGCTGGAGGAGGTGGCCATTGTGAGCCAAGACCCCCACTTCCACCCCCAGAGCCCCACCCAACTCCTGAGCCTGAACCCCAAAAATCTCCACTCCAACCTTCAGTTCGACCTAATACTGAATCATCTCTGCTGTTGATGCTTCCCCCTTTCTCTCGGGCAGGGTAAGTGCCAAAAAACCAGCCCCCACCTCCAATTCCACTTGCCCCTTCTGCCCCATTGCCCTCCCAGTACCTTTCAAACTGGCCAAACTCCCCTGAGGAGCCATCGTCAGAATAACTCTCATCTGCTCTAATGCGATCCCTCTCAGACTCAGACACAGCCCCTCTGCCTCCTGCCCTTCTCACTCTTCCCTCCACTCTAACCCTCTCTTGCTCCCTTTCCTGTTCCTCCTCTACTTCATCATTTTCCTCTTCATCCTCAGAGTCCCATTCATGGAAGGACAGCCCCTCTCGGGTGTGTGCCCGGCCCCTCTCATAGTGTAGTAGCAATGGTCGACGTTCACCTCCCCTTCTAGCCACATCTCGCTCTGCTCCACTGCTCCTCCTTCGCTTGGTTGATGGAAGAATGGTATGTAATGAGGAGGGAGGTGAGCCTCCAGATGCTTCTGTACCCCCTCCACTGACCCAAAATTTGACAGAAGCAGGAAGTTTGTTGAGATTTGGGTATCTCTTGCTGGATGGTCTGTGCCGTGAATGGCTACTCTTTGGCCGTCTTTCTCTACTCCGGCCTCCGCCACTCTCCTCATCTTGTTCATCTCCTACATCCTCTCCTCCATCTCTGTTCTCTCGCTCTCTCTCTCCTTCCCAACCTAAGAGACTTCCCTTTTCTCCAAATGTGCTCCGGTACTGGTTGGAAAAGGAGGCATACTCTCCCTCTCTTTCTCCATCACCCTCTCCCTCTACCTCTGCATCACCTTCATCTGGCTCTGAATGCTTGCCAGTGGATGCCTTCTTCTTCTTCTTTGCCTTCATCACCTTTTTCTTTTTCTTCTTCACCTTCCGCCGCTTACGCTCCCTTTCTCTTTCACGTTCTTCTCTCTTTTTTCTCTTCTTGTTTTTTTTCTTTTTCTTTTTCTCCTTCTCCCTCTCTTTCCTGTGCCTTTTCTCCCTTTTCCTTTCAGTGTCCCCAGATCCTCCGCCGTTTCTCTCTCTCTCTCTCTCCCCCCATCCTGCCCACCACTCCTGAAGCTGAGCAAGCTGGCTGCCACCTCTCTCCCTCAATCTACTGCCCTCTCTCTCTCGCTCACGCTCTCCAAATGAACCACGGGGCTTGCGTGGGGGTACAGGGGGTGGCGGTGGACCATGTGTAAGAGATCTTGGGGACAGGATGGAGCGCTCCCTGTTGTTATGTCGGTTGTGTCCCTGCAGAAGACTGGACTCCTCTGTCAGCTCATCTAAGTCTTCTTCTTCCTCTTCCTCCCTATCTCTGGTGCTGCGTGAGGTAGTGCTGGAGGTGGTTGAGGGAGAGGTGGATCGAGAAGAAGAGGCAGAGGATGTGGTGGAGGAACTAGTGCTAGAGGTAGAGGATGAGGTGGAGGTGTAAGGAAGAGAGAGTGAGGGTGATGGTGGTGTGTAAGATGGGGAAAGTGTTACAGGTACTGGAATATGAAGAGGGGGAGAAGGTCTGGGCCTTCGACCCATGTCCCTTCCACCTCCTCTCCGGCCTAGGGGCAGAATGTTTTCATACAGAGGGCCACTAGACTCTTTTGTCTTTTTTGGCCTCCGCTTCCTCCAAAGGGATGAGGGAAGAGGAGGAGAGGGGTGCTGCAGTGGGGGGTTAGGTGGCAGTGGGGCTGGAGTCTGACTTTTGGGTGGTAGCCTTGGAGTGCCCAAAGACTTCACCCCCTTCCCCTGACCCCCTCCACCAGTACACACTCCCACCTTCTTCCCCACCCCATGGTCCATGCCCTTCTCCTGGTAGAAAGCCAAGCTAGCTGGTGGGGGTTGCTGATGGTTCCTGGGAGCTGATTTTGGAGTCTGGGTGCCTGCCTGTTGGTCCATACATGGCCCCAAGCCTTCAGGGTCAATGGGGCCATAGTAGCGCTTATATCCATCCAAAGTGCTTCCAGCAGGTCCAGTCCCTGCCCATGTAGGAACTAACTTTTGTGGGAAGGTCCCAATGTCAGATAAGCCCCCTCTGAGATTCATAGGCGTGGTGGCACTGGTAGATTTGGGAAAGTCTCCAGCGGTCCACTACAGCCAGTCTGCGGTCGGGTCGGGGCAGAAATGTTGAGCATGGGAGAGGGGCACCCAGAAGTGGTGTGGTAGAGGGCCCCAAAGATCCCCCAGAATGTACCACTGAAGGAGGGGACCCAGGAAGAGGGGATTTGTAGGACTGTGGAGGCTGAGGTGGGTGTTGTTGCTGCTGCTGTTGTTGTGGCACCATGGCAATCGCTTGATTGATGACACCTGCAGTGACAACATGGGATGAGGGAGGGGCTGACACCACAGAGGGATGATGGTGGGTGGGAATGGTGACTTTAGGTCCACCTTGGGCAGTTTCATCCTCAAAACTGCAACAGCTGTACATTCCCTGAGAGAGAAATGGAGAGCAAAATAAAAAAAGATTTCGGCAATAGAAGTGTTATTTTGTTAGTTGTCAAAGAAATAAGATTGTTGTTCTGATATGATTTTCCAGCAAGCTCAGCTATTCTGGGGTATACAGGGATTTGATTTAGGAAAGAGACTAAGCCTGAAGTTTTACACACCACCCTTATAGGTTTCAGCATCACTCCCATTTTACCATGCAATAACTTGTCTATAGCAAAAAACACTATATGTGTCATAATGACTCATCCTCATCCACTTTTCTCTGTCTACCTCCATTCTGCCTTATCTGTCTGCCTGCATTTGTCTGCCCTTCTTACCCTGCTGAAAGCAAGTAGAAAGTCCAGTTTTCCAGCTTGGCCCATTCCACTCATGCAGTGGCGGAGCCTCCAATAGACAAGGTGCTCCCAGGCAAACACCAGTAGACTTAAGCCCATGGCCACCAGCAACATGTAAAAGACTCCAGCCATATTGTCAATGTCCAGCTTAGAGCTCATCACTTCAATTTTATCATTGTGGCATATCCCTGAAAGCCAAAGACGTTCCAGCATCTCAATTTCATCTGAGAAGAAAAGAGAAGAGTTACCCTACAATACTGCTATTATATATACATAAGATACAATTACAAATACAATTCAGTTCTTCACTTCCTACATTGCATACTAAAATCAAATTATGCATACAATCATGCATACTACTCAATATCTGAGCAAGAGTGCTATTGAATCATCTGAGTGTATTCCTGAGAGTGAGTAGTCTGGTTAAGGTTATCACAGATCAGAGGTCAGTGATTATTAAAGGAAAAGAGAGAAAATGAAAGACAGTGAGAGAGAGAGAGAGAGAGAGAGAGAGAGAGAGAGGAGAGAGAGAGAGAGAGAGAGAGAGAGAGTATGTGTGAATGAGAGAGAAAGAGAGAGAGAGAGGGAGAGGTCTATACCATAATCCCTTGTGTGTTTTTTTCTATCAAGTTGGAGAAGAAAGTATGGAGCGAGGGAAAATTTGTTTGTCTTTGTTTGTTTGGATTCTCCATTGTGTCAGGGGAAACAGGCAGAAGAAGAAAGGACAAAATGGAAAAAGAGAGAAAGAAGTAGATAGGATTGTGACATAATGACAAACAGCAGGAGCACATTTTCAGTTCCGAGAGGAGTACATAAAAAAGAGTAATGAGGATACAGCAAGAGAGGGAGAGTGTGAAAACAACAGACACATTATACAAGTATATGTGTTTCACAGTGTGAAAGAGCAAAAACCTACTAGAATTAAATAAGTCAGAAAATCAATGACAAATAGATAGAGAAGATGGATTGAAGGGTGAGATCATAATCATTTAATTGTGGTAGATTTTGGTCAGCCTGATTGTAGGAGAGGACTAGAAACACTAGAAAAACTTTTGTTGGACATTCAGCTTCTATCTGTTGAAAGACAATTACAGATCCAATATAAAGCCACTCATTGACAAATTGTGGTCTTAAGTTCCAAAAAATGTTTTAAGACTCAGGAAATGTACTACTACTTCTACAATATTTTAGCATTGCTATAGCTAAAATAGCTTTATAGCTTTAGCATTGCTTTAGAGACATTTCAAACTGTTAATAAAAGCAAATGGTGGCAGCATTGAGATAGAAACCTTGCACACATTTATGATTGGAAAGACATAGACCTATTGCAAGTGATTGATAATGCATAGCTCATGAAGTCATTTTAATCACAGATTTAATTGAATAAAATTCTTCAGCAACACTATAAAAATGCAATCCTTGACTGGGGGCTCAAAAATAATATATATGGGCAGTCATGACACCATCTGTGTGACCTACAGTCCCAGTCCCACTCTAAACTACCATCAGTCTAATGCTAGCCACAAACCTGGGTCTGACCTAAGACAATTTCACCAAAGATATCCACCAGTTTTATTATTTATTACTACAATAACATAACAAACCATTTTCTTTTATTTTAACAGGTGTAGGCTATATTAGAATTGTTATGTGAGAATATAACCTTGGTTTTCATAATATGTAACACTGGCAATATTTAATATAGTGGCATTAGATGAAATGTACTAAACGTATACAATAAAATTAATGAGGTTGTGTGTAGAAAGTGGAACATAAATATGATGGTATGGAAATTATAGTCCAGAATTGATTGTGTACTCCAGTGAACAGTATTTTTGTTATATTCAGCCAACAAGGTAAGTGCACTTCACATATAACCAGTATGAATTTTGATAGGCTCATCTGGTTAAATGGTTTGGTTTTGCTACCAAAGAAACCATGAAAAACAAATAAAAACTACAAATGAAGAAGTACAGTATTGATATCTGTAATCTCTCTGTGATGAAGCTCTAACAGGAGGTAACAAGTAAGATATTACTGTCAGAGAGGTAGAAGGAAGGAGTGAAAGATTAGAGGCAAATGTCGAGAAGAGAAGGATTATAGTCAGCAGGTTGGAGAGGGTAGAAAGAATAGAAGAGAGATACACAAAATCACCACCTGTGAAATGCTCTTAAAATGCAGCAGGAAAAAAAAACAAAAACTAATCAGCCTACAAAGCAAGTCATTAGTGTCAACAACCACTAAACCAATCATGCTTTTTAATGTTTCAAGAGTGAAGTGGGTGCAGATTTACAGAAAATAAAACCACAGAAAACACACATACACATATGCCAAGAAAAATACAAACAGCACAATTCGTTTCGCATATAGAACTGTCATGCCACAGTTAGCTGTTTAATTGTGGCATTAGCTGATGGGACCTGGCATCAGTGAGATGCTCTCACAGCAGGGACTTGGCAAACACATACACACACACAAACACACACTCTTACACATGTGTACACTGAATACCAGTGAGGATTACAAACTGTGAGCAAACCATCAACCCGTGAGTATAAGTAGTCACAAGAATGATGAAGACTTCTTGCTAGGACAAGTGTGTGTTAATAGATGCATATCATATCAAAGTTGTACTGAATAGTGGGGTGCAGTAGAAATGTTCAAGCTTCTTTCATTTCATTTTTATGTTTTAGCTTTTTCGTATGCAGTATTTGTGTTGTTCTGTGAGGATCTATTCAACTAAAACATCTACACCAATACACCAGTTTGAAGTCCTTCATTTACTTGCGCACGTACACAAATACTACATAGATTACATTAAATAATAATTCATTTCCCTGCATTCCTATGTAACATCCAAATCAGTGCCTTCATGCAATCCAACATATATTCAGCACTTTTAACCATCTCAACTTGGGTGCAACCACAAAGTCAGGATCTTACCATCGCCCACCAGCTGCAGCAGTGCCAGGTCCAGTGGTCGCTTCCAGCGGGAGTTTTTAATGAGAGCAATGCCGTAGCCCGTGGTGGCGAACACTTTACCAGAGCCTATAGTCATCACTTTACAGCCCTCGTCCTTACGGGCCATGTAGTTCAGCACTGCGGCATCATAGATAAATGCATCTAGCTTACTGCAGGAGGAAGGGAGAGAGAGGGAGTGATAGACAGAGAGAGAAAGGAAAATGCTGAGAAGGCAGGGTTAAAATGTCTGCTTCTCCCATTTATTAGCAAATACGAAAAGTGTAAATAAATGTCTGACATCGGAAAACCACACTGCATGATTAACAATTCACAATATTTAAATGATTTATATTAAACTATGACAAAGCTCTGAAACAGAAAGGTCTGAAACAGAAAAACATAAATAAGTCGTGATTGCAAAAATGTAAAGAAAAATAAACACCTACACACCTTTGGAATAACATTAGAAAATGTTCAAAAGAGAAACTGTAATCTTAAACCATTATTTATAATGTTTTTAGGGAGTTTCCCACAATACACACCAACATAGTATTTGACTGACTTTTTGTTCTAGACTTTTTATCGTTGACTTATCATATTCACTTGGCAGTCGTACTATTCCTGACTTTGCTCTCAGGATTCTTTTAGCCAAATTCTTGGGCACTGAATCATACAAAGGTATCCACTTCATGCACTTAAGTGGTTTAGAAGGTTCCTTAATTATTTAATACTGGTCACCTTAGTCATTATGATTAATGGAGTATATTTCATAATGTGCTTGCTTGTGGTTTGTTCTCTCTCTTCTTTATAGAGAGAGAAAATATAAGTTTCATCATTTATGGGCTTTTTGTTCATGATAATTCAAAGTAAAAGTAAGAGTAAAAGTCAGAGTAAAAGTCAAATGTCCAATATAACACAACTACAGTCTTAGATGACAGGGATTAATCTTCAATATTGTGAAAGTATATTTCAACCCAGTAACTCTTTCTCCTTTGATATGTCTTTTTAGAGATCTATTTTAAAAAACAGTTTTTAATAATAGTATGTAAAAACATGGGTCAGGGTTTTAGGTCACTTTTCCCATATTTACAGATTGACATCACAAGCCAGCATGTGTATATGGTCAGTTGTGAACAATTATGCAACAGTTAATTCATTGCTGCGTCACAGTTCCAGAGAACATGGTTTGCTCCTTAGTTCAGGTTACTGTCTGTATGAAGTTTTTCAAGTTCTTGCCGTGTCCATGTGGGTTTCCACCAGGTCCTCTGGTTTGCTATTATGATCAGTGGACTGGCTACACTAAATTGCTCCAGATGATAAACCACCCTATGGAGCCACCACAGCCCTGACCCCCAGGATTGAGTGGTTAAAGGTGAATGAATATGAGGTTAAATTAGCATATATGTAAATGAGTTAACTATAGCCATATGATTAGCACTGTTTTAACCTTATATCTTGCACAGTGGAATGGCAAGTCATCCTGAACCCACATACCAAGCTTGTGTACAATATACATGACTGTGAACCAGGCTTATTGTGGTGTAATATACTCCTACAATCAATATCACTATTTAACATTAGAAACCAGTGTAGCCTTGTCTGAATGAGAGTACATGTATTGATCAGTAGAGGTTTTAGTTTCTAGAATTAGGCCTGCCTAGAACACGCAAATACACATGCAAATACACACACACACACACACACACACTGCATGCACCCTCGATGACTGCTAAATTAAATCATGGATGGAAGTTCAGAATGGCGGTATGGTTTGCAAATCACTTCAACAAGTATCTACGACAATCAGGTACAAGCACAGCAGCTCAGTGCAACTAAAAGCAATCAAGAGGGCAGTGTATTAATAACTGGCATGGCAACACCAATAGTTTAACTTAATCAAAAAAAGGGCACGGTGGACGCAACCACTGCACTGATCTTCTATAGTATGTATATGATACTCTCTGCTCTTGTTTTATTTTAAATACTTCACTTTTGTTGTTGTACTGTACCTGTTGTATTGTACCTTCTTATTTAATGCCAGGAACAAAGATAATCATATAGCAGCAATTATATCTAAATAGATAATATCAGCAAGATAAGCTGGAAAGCAATATATATTTACAGGAAATCTGAATAAGGTGTATTTAGGTGCAAATGATCTTTATAGCTTTTTTTTTTTAACTTTTTTTTTACTCCAAAACTATGTTCCTACCTGACTATAATTTCAAATGTAATGAATGATGACTTGAAATATTAACATTTTTATTGGTTTTGAATATGTGGATGTAACACTGCCATTCTTATACTTGTTTCTTGGTGCTACTCCAAATATAAATTAAGAGACTCGCCATTAATCATTTCAGAATGTGAACAATGAGTGCTTGTAAAGATGTTACTGTTTGTGCTGGAGTGTATCAAAGCAGTCTCACTTGTAAGTGGCTAACAAAATTAGCTTGACAGCCATTTTAACAATGACTTAAAATTCTTTTGTTACAAACCGAGGAGATGAAAGTGAAAAGTCACATGATCAGTTGCCCACTGGTGGCCATTTACAGAGTATCCAAACAATACAGAGAGTGAGAAATAGAGGGGTTTTTTTTTTATTATGGCTATGAGTAAACAGAAAAAAATGTAGATATATATATATATATATATATATATATATATATATATATATATATATATATATAGTGTGTGTGTGTGTGTGTGTGTGTGTGTGTTTGTGGAGAGGGATATACAGAAAATGCCAACAAGTATGAAAAAAGTGCAAGCACATCAAAAAATGGATATCCTTAACTGCAGGGCGATCCAGGTTGAGAGGTGAAATGGACTCGGACGGTTGGCTGAGGCATAGAAAAAGAAGAGATGAAATGAAACAAAAAAAAATAAATCAGCAAAACAGATGCAACACAAACCCCGTCTTCAGGTTGGTGATGGCCTCTTCCACTCCTTTCTGGTTGTATTTGATCATGTACTGGTGCATGTCGGGGTAATTACTGCGAATGTTCTTCTCTGTGCTGCCATTCGGGACCGTTCCAAACTTCAGTGGCGGGTATTGTTCAGTAGGGTGCTGAAACTGAGAGAGGAACAGAGAAAAATAGGACATAAAGGAGCACAAAAACTGATTAAACTGACAAGCATTGATTAAGTTATGTGTTAGATAAAATATACACTAGAGATGACTGGAACGTATCCATTAAACTGCACACAAAAACATAAGTGAACAGAGCTTGAACTTTTCCATAAACCATTACATCTACTTACAGGGAATGGACACGCCATTTAACAGGTCACATTAAATCTTTTGATTTTATTCAATTCAATTGAAATTTAAATGATACATTTAATAAATTACATACAATCATTTGTTTTTAATTAAATACATTTATTAATTATTATTTATTATTCATTTATTTAATAAATGTATCCCTAATGACCAAGCCAGAGGCGATGGTGACAAGGAAACAGTCCCTGAGACAACATTAGGAAAAAACCATGAGAGGAACTCAAAATGGAACCCCTCCTCATTTGGGTGATATCAGATAATATAATTATAAACTCATATATTGTTATGTTATATTCACATCAAACATTATAATGAAAAAAATATGATCTCTTTGACTTTGATTCTGCTATGGATGTGGGTAGTAAATAGGCTGGTTTGAGTAACTGCTGATCTTCACACACAACAGTAGAGATCCTGTGATAGGGGTGTTGTCTTGGGACCCTGTTAAGATGCCTGGCATTATGGAATACATGAAGTACTAAAACTTTCTTCCAAAACCATACCAAAATTGTTTTCTAGTTTGAGGAAGTTTTTTAGAAGTTTGTTTCTTAATACATATTTCCTGCAGTTAATGGTTAGATTTCTGTCATATTCTCATTGTGAGATTTTTACAGAACCCTTTTACTGATTAAATGTGGGAATAATTCTGGAGGTGACTTTAGATAGGAAAGTTCTTTGTGTACTCATTTTTTTTCTCCATTTATCATCTTTGTACTTCTCCCTAACAATAATATTCTCCACAAGGCTGGTTGTTTCTAGAATAATTGTGTACATCAAGCCAAAAATATCTGGAGACATGATGGTATAGCATGTGGTCCAGGATCATAATTATTTTGATATCTGAAATTGTTGGCACGCCACAGTGGTCAAGAACCATTCATAATGGCAATTCTTGGTTGTATACAACCATCTTGCTTCTAACTGAAAGGCTGCTGTGACTGGCTGGGGCTCAGAGTGCTCATCTTAAAATCCATTCATGATGAGAATTGAATTAAATGGCTCTCTTGTTGAGACACTTCCTCCCCTAAATCATTATCTGAGTCTATGTCCTGCAGAATTAGCTCCAAAAATCACTCATAGTTGCTCACACAGCTGGTTTTTTTTTTTTCCCCCTTTTTGGAAGGAACCCAGAGTCTGATGCAGAAATATTTATCTATTTGTCTTTCCTCCTCTGTGTACCACTGTGAGGGGTATAGTGTTTGAAAATAGAAAACAGAAAATAACATAATTCCTCACACTGCAGAGGGTAAAAAGGATAAGACCCACACTCTGTGATTCACATTATGTCTATGTATGAAATGTACAAGACAGAAAATAGTTTGCAATTTCTCATAATAGAGGTAAAAAACAAAACAAAAGGAATGTTAAAGAGAAAAAGATAAGGAGGATTGTGAAGGTGTGCTCATACACAGGCCGTTGAGCTGTTGACTCAATTCTGAAAATTATAAGAGTTTACTATAAACTATATGAGTCACTCTCTGGTTAGGGTGACTAATGGAAAGAGACACACTTGCATGCTTTTGTAAAGTACAAGCATCATACAAAATTTACATCAATAGAATTCAATAAAAAAAAACCCTTGTTATTTATTTATTTATTTATTTATTAAGAAAAGGGGGGAAAAAAGAAAATATAATATGAATATATTATATTCACTATAATATGAATTTATTTAACAGTTAAGGTTGTTCTTTGTTCTTTTAATATCAGTGAGTATGTTACTGAATAAGTAAGTGCATGTGACTGCAGAGATGCAGGTTTACACAAGCAACTGGTTTAAAAGCATTGATTAAAGTAGCAATGCAGCAAGTGCCACAGTTACAGCTTAAATAAATGTTGACGATAAAAGACTATTTACCTGCAGTTTCTCAGGTTGTTAACACAAAATGAGAGGGAAATTGACATATTAAAGACCCTTGTCTTTATCAAGAAAGGCCTTTCTTTCCAGCCAGACAATAAGCTACCTCTATTCTGAAATTATCCCTGAAGAAACAGGACTGTCAACATTTCTGTTCCTATTTATACAGAATTATTACCTTCAGTCAATTAAAAATTATTATTGTTGTTGAACCTAAACAATAAGCATGACATGACCAGATCAGCTCTGTTTAATCATCCGTCGAACATAAGGGCGTAAGTTTCATTTAATTGCATTGATTAAAAAGACATTTTGTTTAACCTACTGTAGATCATCAGCAATGTGAATTAAATGTATAGTATGGTGTTTAATAAAAGACGTTTTACTATGAACAAACTGTACGCAATTTCAGAAGGATGTTTGGTGCAGGATATTGTGTTACATTTCCAAATTTTATACTTGGAAAAAATTTGTTATTATTGAAGAGGGATAGAATAAACTCTGGCTAGACAGTGCTACATATTATTAGCCACTTTAGCTGGTGACTGTCTGTGGTATATTTGAGTATTTTCATTCCTCACTGTTCCTGCCTCTTCACATTGGAAAGGCATCTTCTGGAGACGAGAGGACTTCCTTCCTGTCTGTTATAGCCTACAAACAATGTTGATCTTCTTAAATGTTTTGTTTCTTTAATGTTTTTATTTCTGTGGGCTAGTCTCTGCTTTCACTTTCTGCTTTAACGCTACCAACACATTAGCTACATACTTTTGCAAGCGAAGAGGTATGATCATTAAAGCATTACCCTCTTGTAACTACACACTCACTGAGGACTTTATTAGGAACACCTGTACACCATTACTCATTCATACAATTTACTAATCAGTCAATCCTGTGGCAGCAGTGTGATGAATAAAATCACGCAGGTACAGGCCAGCAGCTTTGTGGAATGTTCATATCAACCCTCGAAATGGGGAATAAATATGGGCTGGTTTGAGTTTTTCATAAACTGCTGATCTCCTGGGATTTTCACACACAACAGTCTGTACAGTTTATTCAGAATGGTGTAATAATGGAAAATCGTTGAGTGAGCAGCAGTTGCCGACAGAAACACTTTGTTGATGAGTGAGGTCAGACCAGTCGAGATGGCAGAAAGGCTACAGGAACTCATATAACCATTTTATACAAACTGTGGTGAGCACAACATGTAGAACCCTGAGGTGCATGAGCTTCACCTCAAGAGCCGTCAGCCAAGAACAGAAAGTCGAGGCTGCAGTGGATACATGCACACTGGAAAAAATGTAGCCTGGTCTGCTGAATCTTGATTTCTGCTGAGGCACACTGATGGTGGAGTCAGAATTTGGCACCAACAGCATGAATCCATGGATCCAACCTGCCTTGAGTCAGCAATTCAGGCTGGTGGAGGTGGTGTAATGGTGTGGGGAATGTTTTCTTGGCACATTTTGGGCTGTTGATACCAATCATCACTTGAATTCCACAGTCTATTTGAGTATTGTTGTTGATCATGTGCATCCCTTCCATAATTTACCATCTTCTAATAGCTACTTCCAGCATGATAATGCACAAAGAAAAACTAAATGCAGTGGACCACATTGTGCTGTCTGTACATCTTGTATTTGTCTTTACAACATCTTGTAAAATCCATACCAAGAAGAAAAGGTTGTTTTGAGAATAAAAAGAGGCCCTACCCAGTATTAGCATAGTGTTCCTAATAAAGTGCACTGTGTGTGTACGTTCACTTTATATGTTTTGCAAAACATATTTTATAGTAATTTACCCTTATGACCAGTGAAACATCAGACCTTTATTCAATGAGCTGCATATTGAACAATACTGTCTTTGGCATATTTTTGTAACCACACTAACTCTGAGCTTCACATTCTCTCAGAATGTGTTAATGTGTAATCTTTCAATTGAGTAATAGGCAGATGGATGTCAATCTATGTCATTCATTCATTGTCTAACGCTTATCCGATCTATTCTCGGGTCACGGGGAGCCTGTGCCTATCTCAGGCGTCATTGGGCATCAAGGCAGGATACACCCTGGACGGAGTGCCAACACATCGCAGGGCACACACACTCTCATTCACTCACGCAATCACACACTACGGACAATTTAGAGATGCAAATCAACCTACAATGCATGTCTTTGGACCGGGGGAGGAAACCGGAGTACCCGGAGGAAACCCCAGAGGCACGGGGAGAACATGCACACACACATGGCGGAGGCGGGAATCGAACCCTCAACCCTGGAGGTGTGAGGCAAACGTGTCAATGTATGTTTTAGATATATTTTACATAGTTAGAGGTTACTACACCTAGGTTTCATTGTCTATTATAAAAACACACAAAGTAAATTTGTTCACTTTGATATTGCCTGTATTCTTGTGATTTTTCTTTTTGGGTTTTGTTGATTGAATTAAAGTTGTAAAATAAACAAAAAAACATATTTGCAAGTGAAGTTGGTATAGATTTCAATTCAATATCGTATTTTGGCCTTAAACAGCTTTGGGCAAACACTGCTAATCTGATAATTGTCTATATACAGATTTTATTTAAAAAGTACTGTACTGTGAAAAACAAACCTATAAGACCACCCTTTCCAGCTGACATTATTTTAAGTTTTTTATTTTGTGTGCATTTTTCATTTTGAGATCCCAAAAAGTACATTTAGCATCCCTGAAATAATTTTTCCTCTCTTGGGTTTAATTCCTTCCTTCCTTTTCTGTCTCTTATTTTGGATAGCTGCCTGCTGAATAATTTCCTTGCATTGGCTCATTATGGCAGTGTGTGCAAAAATTAGAGTGTGCTTCATGCAAATTTGATGTATATAAAGTTACAATTGAGTATGTTGTATGGGTATGATGTAATTAAGGGACTACATTTATCAGTTGTGATCAGATTACCGCTCGTTTTGATGTCATATGATGTTTCAGGAGTTACAAAAATATTTCTTTGAATGTCATTCAGTGCACTTAAATCTGTGCCTGTTTGCAACTCCTGTGATTAAGAGGCAATGTTTTGTTTACGTGGGATATGGACCATGAAATTTCAAAACTTTTCCATGAAATGGTCATGAAATTAGAAGATCATTGTTCCAATTTTTTTTTTTTTTTTAAAATTCAAACTGGTGAAAAAGCAGACAAAAAAATAATGGAAGGAAAAACTTGAAATTAAAATGGAAAGATGAAAAATAAATATAACAAGATTTTCCTAGAACAAAGTAGCTCTTGGAAGAAAAGCAAAACGTTCCTAGATAACAGCTTTTGACCGTTCTTAGAACAATAAATAGTGCTTACAGTGGAAACCCAATAAATGCAATTTTGTTTTTGTATTTCTTGGAGTATAGGTAAAGTGGTCTTTGTGTGCCAATCACAAATACAGATTTGACTTCCCATAACGCTGTTAATTACAGATTGGTTCAGACATGCTTTAGGGTGCCTTTGATTTCCATTTTTTTGTACTTTCTGAAATGACTGGGATCTTGCTACAAAAAAGCATCTGGTCAGATAAAAATTAGCTTACTATTGAGATGTGTCCAGGATCATTCTGTCACTACTTAAACAACAACAACAATTAAAAAATTGTTTTAGTTGCATGTCTTAACATCAAACAAATGTCTTGTGTACTTAGAGTATGTACTGTTCAGAGCCCAAACAGTATTACACCCAAGTAAACACTATATACAGCACTGCTAACCATCTATGTTGTGAGACTTATACTATAAAACCAGCTGTCATGACCCTATGACCTAACACCTTGGTCAAATAAGATGGACACCAAGAATACCTTAACCTCAAACCCTTTCATTTTACTTTGGTACAATTTGCTAATTGATGCCATCAAGCAGCAGCAGTAAAACCACTTGAATAGCTTAAACTATAGCTTATTTAATAGCTTAACTATATTGTGCTTTGCTGAAGATGAAATGCATCCATTTTATCTGAGTGCCAATAGGTGGCTTGATCCACACAATCCCAAAGGTATTATCAATCTTCTATCCTGACTGAGTGCACTCTTACTCTTTCTGCTTAAGTCTCTATAGGCGTGAACCGAATCGATTCTACACCACATCCATGCGCTGCCCTGAATAATGAAAACAGCATGAACTCAAGCACGCACACACACATACTCTCCCTTGAAAGTCTTTTTCTTTTACTTACACACATACACATACATGTACTCAAACGTACCTTCTTGTCACTGAGGCCAGACACAGTGTCAATGTATTCTTCTTGGATCATGAAGGCCGCTAGGTTGGCTGTATAGCTGGCTAGAAAGATTACAGCAAAGAATGCCCAGACGAGCACCATGATCTTACTGGTGGTTCCTTTGGGGTTCTCCACAGGCACAGAATTATTGAAGACCAAAGCCCACAGCAGCCAGATGGACTTTCCTATGGTGAACTTAGAACCTCCTGCTTCTAGGAGTCAGAAAGAGAGAGTGTGTGAGAGAGAAAGTCTTAGATTTAAAATGTCTTTGGAATTCTCTGCCTTTATTTTTTTTTTCTATTCTGTACTTAATTTAACTACAATAAACTGGATGCAAGGCACTAGAATGGATGATAAAACAAGAGCTGCACATTGCCAAAAGGAAAATAAGTAAGTGAGTAGAGGAGCAATAGGATGTATACAGAGCTTCTGTACTCCTCTATTATACATGAGGGTTGAGGAAGAGTGAAAAGTCAGCAGCGGCTACTGCAGAGCAATCAAACACAGATAAAAAAAAAGAGCTAAGGCTAGGTGAGTTTACTTATTAGTCTTTTTCTGTATTCCCTGCTGCACAGAACACGTGAATTCATTAATCTCTATAGTCAGCATGCTAGTCATGTAAAATATGGCCATTATTAAAAAGCAATAGAAATGTCTAAGAGCTGGCACAGTAAGCTGGAAAACAACATGGCTGCCAGCAAGCCAGGGGTTTGACTCACTCTTGCCGTTCTGCAGACTGCGGTTATATCCAACCGGACTAAAGAATTCAAAGATAAAGACAGTCACTGCTACCACGGTCAGGCACATAACGAACATCATCACCCAAACTGCAGGGCTGTATGGCTCTGAGAAGAAAGAGAAAGATAAACAAGACAGAGACACAGAAAAAGAGAAAGACAGACAAAAAAGGAAAGAAATAGATCCGAAAAAACATTGTATTCCATCTTTACAACTGTATTTGTATTGATCATTAGGTTATAAAGAGCATCTTATAATGTAAAAGCAGACCTAGATCCATTAATAACAAAACAAATTGTAGCATTTGGTAAGGGAATGTTTATCTACTGCATTTCTCTAAAGTAAAATAAATAGTTTGTTAGGATAGGGAACATTAAGTCTGATTGATCTGTACAATATGCGCCATCCGTACACTCATTCATCACAGTGTTAAAAATGGTTTAAGCTTGCAGTGATAAAACTGTTTTTCATCATGAGACATCTACTCACCAAGGAAGGCAGAGGGTGAGACTGTACCATTACTACGGGAGACCATGACGCTGATTCCTGTCTCCACAAAGGGCACTGAGAAGTCAATGACCTCTGACCTCTCCTCATTGATGGTGAGGGAGCCAATAGCCATGTCCGCACGCTTATCCACCACCTGGAGCACAGGAGGAATAACTGTAAACCTACAGACTAACTGAGTGGACCCATAGGGTGGCAGTAGCCACTCTATTTGTTAAGCCCCAGAACTATTATTTTAATATTACTAAACACTGTCCACACACCTATGACAGTCAAGAAAATTGTGAAAAGAAAATACATTATTCATGTATGAATTTACACAACCAACCTCCCATTGGCAAGGAATCCCAGCTCAGCATTATTTTCGTTCCATCTCAGAACACACACAGACCTATGTCTGACTGCAAGTTGTGTTGCCAAGGCTTAATTTAAGGCAAATGAGTAATGCTGGAAATAGCAGTCTTTTTCTAATAAGTTCAACCAATGCTGGACAGTTCCGTAATACAGCATGTATTCATTAGTCATTAAGATTGTGCTTTTTATTTAAGGCAGTTCAAAGAGGCCAGAAGCCTGCCTAGTGTCTTTCTTGGTGATAACCATAGGGCACACTGGAAAACACCAGCAGTGAGGGAAGCTTTCAAGCTGAAGAAGGAGGCCTTCAAAGTAATACAGAGGGTTCTCCTGATTCAATTGAAAGGTAAAGGAGAGCCAGTAGGGATCAGCCAAAAGCAATTCCTGAAACAAGCTTGAGCATGGAGACACCATGGAAAAGACTTCTAGTTGGCCCCAAAGATATACTGACACACAGATCAATGCCTCCGGTGGATGAGACAAGACCATGCACAAGTTCTGTTAAGCAAGCACGGGGAAGTGCTGACTTCTACTGGGGATATTGTTAAGTGAAAGAAGGAGAATTTTGAGGAACCCCTTAACCCTTTGGGAATGCCCTACCTTTAGAGGCAGAGTCAGTTTGTGTTTTAGAGTGCATCTCTGCGGATACCATGGCTATGACTCTGTTGAAGGCACTGGACAAGATTTGTGTCAGATGGCCAACACACTTCCTTAATGTGTATATTCCAAATATTTGGGAATCCCACACCTCAGGCTCCCAGAATAGGTAATGAGAGGATTCTGAAGAGAAGACACTGTTTGACAATCTGATAGGATTCAATGTGGGTTCTGACAAGGGCATTTACTCTTACACAGTATTGTAATGGGTCATATGTGTAACCTAATCCAGTCAACCTGAGTTTTGTGGATTTGGAGAAGGCCTAGGGTTGTTTGCCTAGATATTTGTTTTTGGGAGGTACCACAGGAGTTTGGGCTTTCTGGGTCACTATATTGTGTGAGCCAATCTCTGTATGAACATAATTAGAGCTGTGGCCATATTCTTGGCAACAGAGTCATGCTGCACAAGCATTGGAAGGTGCTATCCATGGTTCTGAAACACAAATGGAAATTCAGATCCAGCATGCCTGATTTGGACCACAGTAATGGGGCTGGACAGAGTGCAGGGCCAGATAATTATACATCAAAAGCTTTCACTGATGAGGATGCTCAGATAAGTGAAAATGTCCTTCCATTCCCATTCTCAAACAGGGGAGAGCACGTCTCGCTCTCTTTCTCTTCTTAAATTTATAGACGAATACACAAATGTTAACATGACTGAGGCACCACCAGACAAACCAAAAAGGATCTCTGCTGATGCCCTAGTGGACCCTAACATTCACCTTCACTGCTAAAATCCCAGACTTTGAGTTCTTTTTTTCTTCCCTTTTTTCTTACTCCTCCTCTCCGCTATGTTTTCTCTGCTTTTTGAGGCATTCTTCAAAGAAATGGACATCCTCCTCCAAAGCATTCTCCAACAATTATAGGCAATCCAGGTGCTGGTAAGAAGCCTGTGGGAGGTCATGGAGGACCTGGTATCTTCTAGGAAATGTGTGGCTGCAACCCAAACTCTACCCAACACTAGGCAAAACAAAAGGCATCACCTTACCAAAAATAATGATGAATAATGATGTTGTAAAATTCCTACATTCCTTCCTTTCTCCTTCCTAACAGGGGAAGCCCAGCTAGACTGCTTCTTTCTCACTGCAGAGAAAACCAATAGCTATGACAAATTAAAGTGCAGATCTTTGCAAGGGTCAGACTGGTCCCAACCGTTGCTGCTGCTGAATAAAACTTGGCCTACTAACCTGGATAACCCACTAGACAGCTCTTGTGCCATTGCCTATTGGAAAAGACTTTCCTGCCTGGATTCAACCAAATCACTCTTCTCAGGACAGAGGCCCATGCAGAACATGGGAAGGAGCTCCCAAGGACCAATCAATGACTACTGGTGGTGGTCGGAGAAAATTACACTACTGTCACTAGAGCTGATTGTTAGCACTCCAATAAAAAAATCCTTTTCCCTTTGTTTCACCAGGTAAAGGAACAGGAGGATAGTTTCCTTAGAGAACAGGAGGATGAACAATTCAAGAATAACTGGAAAAATGTTCTGGTAGTTGAGGGTGTAGCACCAGCAGTAACAGCAGCAGGCAGAACAGAGAGACATGTGGAGGTAGAGCACAGCTTAATCCCTTCCTTATATTTTTAAAGTGCAAGAAGAGGACAATAGGGAGAAAAGTAGGAGGATGGCAACCTTTGGTCAGAGACAGTGGTTGAGCTCATCCCTGGAAGTGGCTGCACAGTGTGGGAAAATTAGGTACTCTTAGAATTGGAGCACATAGCTCGCTTCTCAGCTGGATACAGGATGGAAACCATTCTGGTTGTATGATTCTGTATGAGAAACACAGGAAAGCAGCAGCATTAGTGTGACGGCAGTAACTACACACTACTCTCTGCATGCACCATCCTTTTATCCTTGTGAGCTGACTCAGAGAGGGTGAGCAGCTGCAGTGATCAGAAAGCACCAGCCGTGCTTCATTCCTGCACTCCACCCCATAGCCATGTGCTTTTCTGTGGTCCACAATATCTTTGCTGAAATGGCTTTGTCCGTTGAGCTCCATCTTAGAGGTTGTGTGAAATGGGTTTTTTTTAACCATGTAGCACAGCAGCCCATCATTGCAAGGGGGAGAACTGGTCTGGGGTCCTACAGATCATCAAGAACCTGATGGGGCAGTATTCTTAAGGTGAGGAATACCCAATAATATCTGTTCTCTAAAAGCACATTACAGCTGAACTGAAGTGTGCCACTTTATAGAGGATAGCTCCATCCATTAAGTGGGCTTTTGAGAAACACCCTAGTTTGGCCCACACTGAAGGGGCTGGCCAGAGGTTGGGGTGAAATAATCCTATATGGCAGACTAGAACTGATGAGAGTACTGAGGAGGAGTGCATTTATTACTTAGTGCATTTGTGTGCTCAGATACCCATTTTCTGAGCATTCACTCCTCAGTAGTTTGTTCTAGACTTAATCTAAACATATGGCAGTACTCATTAGATGCTGACCCTTGAGTGTCTACAAACAACTGCTGCAAAATTTACATGCTGCATTTCCTGCATATTTTAAAACATGGCTCTGATGCATGGAAAATGTATGAAAATGCCTTCCAGAAATGTGAGAAACCCTCTATCTTGTCTATCACAATTCTCAGCATATTCTTTTCTTTGACCATTCTCTACTCTTTACAGCCTACCTACAATGGTAGTTCCAGCAAAATTTCTGGATGGGATCAGTGTGCACATATATATTATACTTGTATACATACATACTCTGCATGTGAGCCAAAACCGGTAGAGATATCCACATTTTACAGCTCAGAATAATGTGTAAGGGGCAACAGTACTATTTTACACCACTATAATAATATTACTATAACTAAATATGTAGCAAAAAATTAAAATATTTTTTCAGATTTAGTTAGCTATCAAATGAACAAAGCAAGCTGTTAAAACGTAAAATTGGCTAGCCATCTTATTCTTTATATACCTCTGATAACCAGTTATGTTCTATTTAGTATCATTTGTTAGTTAACATAATTATTCAAAATGCATTCCTCAGATATGGAACATTTCAGGTTAGTTTTGCAAATTATAGGCTTTGTAAAAAACAAAAAACAAAAAAAAAAACAGTAATTGCTGTTGTAAAGTAATTACTTAAGTAGTTTTTTTCAACCAGAAGAGTCTGCTTACTCTTACATTTACAGTTATGGCACTTGGCAGACGCCTTTATACAGAGCGATGTACAAAAGTGTTTTGAAGTCTCTATCAATGAATACATTGTTATTGGTAACTAGGTCACAGACTAAGGATACCATGAGTCTGAAACTTTGTTGGGAGGTAATGTAACACACAATTTTTAACATATAACCTGAAAAAACAAGTACTAGTTTAAGTATTTCAAGAAACAGTAGGTCTTCACCAGTCATTTGAAAACAGCCCTTGACAGCTATTCTGACAGTGATGGGAAGCCCCTTCCACACACCTAGATGCCAGAACAAAGAAGTGTCTTCATGCCTACCTACCTAGTACCCTGAAAGATGATGGGACCAGTCGAGCAGTGCTGGGGGATCTGAGGGAGTATGGTGCAGTGGGTGTGATAAAGTACTTTAAGGTAAGTGGGTGCTGGTCCATTTTTGGCTTTGTGGGCAAACATAAATGTTTTAAATCTGACGCATGCAGCTACAGGAAGCCAGAGGAGGAAGCGCAATAATGGGGTGGTGTGGGAGAACTTTGGAAAGTTGAAAACAAGTCGTGCAGCTGCATTTTGGATCATTTGCAAAGGTCGAATTGCACTCAGAAATAACCCTGCTAGCAGAAAGTTGCAGTAGTCCAATCTCAAAAGGACAAGAGACTGAATAAGCACCTGAATGGACCGAGTCCTTGTAAAGGAGGAATGTTGTAAAGGAGATACCTAAATAAGTATATCACATTAGCAATGTGTGAGGAGAATGACAGTTGATTATCCATAGCTACCACAAGGTTGCAAACAGTGGCTAAAGGGGAGATCAGTTGTCTAGGGAGATCACAAGACCCTGAACTGGGGATGACTCTTGCTACTCTCACTGGTACTCTTCTACTGGGAAACCTTGGGTCCTGGCATTCATGTGGAAGTTATGTTGACATGTATAACCTAAACATTGTTGCAGACCAAGTACACCACATCATGGCAACAGTAGTAGCAGTGTCCTCTTTCAACTGGATAATGCACCCTGTCACACTGCAAAAGAATGTTCTAAATGTTTTGAATGGAACATGACCAAGAGTTCAAGGTGTTGATGTGGCCTACAAATTCCCCAGATCCCAATCCGACTGAGGATATGTGCTGTACAAATCTGCTGATAAAGTCATATATACTACAGCACACCTTCAGAGATCTTGTGGAGTCCATGCATTTTTGGCAGCACTGTAGCTTGCAGATCACAGTCATGATGTGATAAGGTAATAATGTTTAATGGTCACTGACAGATTTTATCAGATTTTTGTTATAAAATCAAGTATTAAAAGAAATATATTTTGTAGTGATTGAATCTTACTTTAAAAGGTCAATCATGTACTAAGGAACTGTTACAGGAGTATGTGTACTTTGTTATTTTCCACCCCTGCTACTGTGTGCATGTTATAATAAGTTTTCGTTACCATGCTCCACAATATGAGCTAGTTATGCAAAAAAAGGTCAGAATGCTTTGTAATTACTTTATTCATTACAGCAACAACAACAAAGCAATAAACTATGTGACAGGAAGATTGAGGATGCATTGTAAGTTGTAAGTATGTATGCATTATGTAGTAAGTGGAATTACTAGCAGGAAGCATTACAAATGTACTTGCATGACTGTGAAATCTGGCAGGATGTGAGCAATAAAAGCTATAAAAATGCAGTGCCAAATTGGTAAAATGGACTTCACAAAGAAAAACCCAAATCAGCCAAAAGCGTTCATTATATCACTCTTAAACTCAGACACTGTTCACTCAACGACATTACCAACGAACGTGTGTGACTCGAGCATGACAGGTTCATTTTGCATGAGAAACATTTATTATCAGTATTCGGAAATGCACGAAATGCAGCCTGTTGCACCAGCTCAACTTAAACATGATGTAAATCAAGTAATAAATAATAAACAAATAATTAAAATACTAATTCTGATAATACTGCTAATCACAAAATGATGTGAAGGTGAAAATGATATGGAAATCATAATGCACCTTCCATAACAGGGGATGGGGAGGTGTAAAATGTAATGACTTCATTGGTTGATAGATTTTCCAATTATGATTCCTATACACCTTTCTTATTAGATTCCCAGTAGTTACTGAAAAATTCATGGTCGCTTCTTAATTATATATAGTAAATATCCAGATAATAAGCCTGGATTTTAAGGGGTTAATGAAAGTTTGACAAAATCCTTGTGATTAATACTAGTGAATTACACAATATGCCAAAGGACATGCACTAACAAGACAATAAAGGTCAGTTTTGGATTTCAGATTTATTTTAAAATATGAAAACCATGGAAAAACGAGGGTGGCATTTTTGTAAGATAAATTATGGCAATTAGTTGGCAGTTTTTAAGCCCTGAGTGTGATAGACTGTGGATTATATCTGTGGTCTCAGGACTTGTTTATACTTCAGCACTGAAATACATTTTTTTTATATGTGTTTTGTGATGCAAAGGTTTTTTTTTGGGTGAGCATGGTGCACAGAGACAAAGAGACGAATTCACGTGCTGTCCACCAAGAAGATAACTGTGTGTTGTGCATATCTAATGTGCGGTGTGTCAACCTGCCTTCAGGGAAACTCTGATTAGTTAGCAGTAAGTAACAGTATGCTCAGTTATCTGCCTGGAAACCTGACATAACATGTTTTGATCTTTCTTCTTTGGGTGTTTTCAGAAAAATACTGTTCGCAATAGATCTGGAGTGTAATAGCAATACATTTTCCCAAAAAAAAACAACCCTAGTTTAAACAATAACATTTTCTCTTATCGCATCCAGCACTTTATATCTTCTTCTATATGCTGAGGACATATTCCCCAAGTTAAAATCTTATAACAGCACGCTTTTTACTCACTCTATTAGTTTTTTAGCCTAACATCTCTAAGAAGCATATCTTCTCTGTGATAAAAACCCTTGCATCATAGAGCTATAAATTAACAGCATGGGCATATAGATCAGTTCTTCCCCTGCCATTTATTTAAACAAAACTACAGTCATGATATTGTGGCATAAACAGATATAAAGTATGAGGCTTCAAACCAAGTACATGTCATTATAATGGCCAAATTAATCAGCCTGTATGATTGCACACTTTACTTTCTTTTTTCCTTTTTTCCACTTTTTTCCTTCTAATGTTCCCCCAGTAAAGACATAACACAAAGCACTTCAATACATGAACTTCTTGATACTGCATAATACAGATGAGTGTATTATTGGTTTAAGAATCGATCATACATGGTTATTATTTTCCATCGTACTTTTCAAAACAAAGTTACACCCATAATGCCTTCTGTTTATTGCTCCTACGATTAAAAATTTGCCAAACGTGGTTTGTTCCAAAGAATATCCTATTTTATTTTCCATTTTTATGTAAAATTCTAGTTTGGTTTATGTGATACTTTACCTTAGTGTACACTGTCAGATTATGTGCAAAGATGGACATGTATGAAGACTTGACATGCTTGCAGATACGCATATACAAAAAGGAATAGATCAGTCTTCAGGCCCAGGGGAAGAACTTTCCAGGTCAATGAAGCATGTACACACACACACACACACACACACACACACACACACACACACACACACGTATAAATATGTGCTGGGTAGTGAGAATAACCTTTAACCTTTGTAAGCAAAGAAGAGCTGATATGTTAGTGTCTTGCTCAAATACAAATAACGCTAAACAGAGGCAGAAAGAATGATGAATCAGTGGTGTGACTGTTATTAAGTGCCAGAGGGAAATTAGGGAAGAGAAGGAAAAGATAAACAGCAGTCAAATTGGATACAAAAACAAAGGTGTGAGAAGAATGTGAGAAAGGAAGACAGATAGAGGGAGAGAGAGAGAAAAAAAAATAGAAGAATAGATAAAGTGACAGAGGAAATGGGAAATAAGACTGTGATTCCTTAGCAACCATCTTGAACAAGCCTCCCTTGGGGGTGTGAGCACCGCAGCAGGACTTCTCTCTCAAAACAACAGCCGTCTACATCTTCCTCACACGCACGCAACAAGTGTAGGCATAGTCAAGATAGAGTCCCGAAATTGTTCAAAAATGAGATGTGTGTGTGTGTATATGTGTGTGTGAATGTGTGTGTTAGCCATTGTTCACACTTCTGCATGGTGTGTTAAAAGGGGGACACAGTGTTTCAGTGGCAGCTTCGGAGTGACAGGCTGAGAATCCAGGCATTAAACACTTCACAGCTCCCTACGTTACACACAACAAGTCAGAGCATCACCCACCCACACCCGCAAATGCACACATCAACTTGATCAGACAGTGTGAGGGTTTCATTCTCAGGGCCTCACAACTTGTACACAGTGCATACGCTTTACGCTTACTATCCACAGAAACAACAGAGACACAACACTTGGCTTTGTATATAGCATATAAAACAAATACATGAAATATAATAAAAAATTGTAGTTGCATATAATCATTAAAGGGTATCATTTTAATATATTCTAGTATAATTGCATTTGAGATGCATTTGATGCATAATTTCAAATGAGATGCAAAAAATGTATCTCACTGTGACTCCTAAGATAAACATATATTTGCCTGTTGAACTATCTTTATTGAATTCATTTCTAACACAACATCACTAACCATTTTTAAAAAGGCAGGGAGTTTGTCTTTTTACAAAATTCACAGTACCTCACTGCTTTTTTTTTTTAGTTATAACCCCCTAAAGCCTCACATTCAGTTACAATTTCTGAAGTTATAAATTCTGAAGCATATTATACATGACAAGCTGTGTTTTTTTTTTCTTTTTTGTTATATTGAGTTATGAGGGAGAGTTAGAGAGAGAGAGAGAGAGAGAGAGAGAGAGAGAGAGAGAGAGAGAGAGAGAGAGAGAGAGAGAAAGAGAGAGAGAGATGTTATAAATAATAACAGGAATGAACTTGTTTTTCAGATGTTCCGCAACATTAAACATAACTATAAATAGATAAAAAGCAAAATGTGCTGTTCATTAAAGAATCAATTGTAATTGTTGGAAATCTCTGTCAGAATGAACACTTCAGTGTGTGCAGTTATCAGTAAATAATCAACATGTGGGACTGTTTCATGTTGGAACGCATTACACTACCCTGTTGTTGCTTTCATTCCTTTACTACTACCAATTAAAATACTACGAAGTTCAAGTGGTCAATAATTGTTAATGACGCTTAATAACCTTGTAAAGGTTCCTATTTAGAATATTTTTTTTTTAGAAAACTCTGTGGTAGACTTTTAAATATGAGTCATATCTGATGCAAATGTAATTTCATTTAAAACGTTTTTCAAGAACTTATAGCTGATGCCATTCAGCCATCCTGGGCACAGTGGCTCCAGGGTTGTTGGTTCAATTCCCGCCTTCACCATCTGTGTGGGTGGAGTTTGCATGTTCTCCCTGTTCCTCGGGGGTTTCCTCCCCTGGTCCAAAGACATGCATTGAAGGTTGATTGGCATCTCTAAATTGTGTGTGCACGTGTGCCCTGCGATGGGTTGGCACTCTGTCCAGGGTGTATCCTGCTTTGATGCCCAATGATGCCTGGGATAGGCACAGGCTCCCCGTGACCCGAGAATAGATCAGATAAGCGGTAGACAATGAATGAATGTTAGACATGGAATGAAGGTTAGAGTTTTCTCCTACTTTTTGTTTGCTTTTTTTTTTTTTTTTTTTTTTTAAAAAGTAGGCTATCATGTTTTAAAATATTCACAGCCAATTTCAAGAGAGGCACCAGGGCGTGACATTTTTGTGTCATTGCTACATTGCAGGTATAGTGATAGGTAGTGCAGTTATTGTAGTTATTTTAGATTTCCTCCTCTCAGTATACCATCACTACACCACTGCAGAGTGTTAAAAAGTCTCATATTAGGAACTTTTTCATCAGCTGAGTAAAAAAGAACATCAGTCAAGGTGAATACTACAAATGCAATGTTTCTTAAGTAAAAAAAAGTACTGGAGGGCCATCTGGCACCTTACCTCTCCAACCATGCCATTCCACACACCGTCAATCTTCTTCCCATGCTTTCCATTGGTGACCAGGTAGAGGTCATAAGTGAAGCCCACAATCTTGGCCAAACGCTTGAGGATGTCAATGCAGAAGCCCTTGCAGCACTGTTTCACAGGAGTCACCCCTTCCTGATGAGCCCTGTAAGCACAGAAAAAAAGAAGAAAGAAAAAGATGAAATGTGAGAAAAGAAGGGAGGAAGTAGGGTGTATTATTTAACTGTACTGCAGGAGCCACAAACGTATCAGTAATAATTATTTCTGTGCCAAGAACCAAGAAGCGGAAAGAGAAAATGAAGGATGAAACGGAGAGAAAGAAGATGTGAAAAAACGGACTGAGAGGGAGAGGGAGCAGGAAAGAGAGAGGGGGTCGGGGGGAGGGAGAGAGAGAAAGGGAGCTAGACAGAGAGAGGGAGAGAGATGGAGAGAGAGGGAGAGGAGAGAGAGAGAGAAAGGGGGAGAGAGAAAGGGGAGAGGGAGAGAGAAAGAGGGGGAGAGAGAGAGGGAGAGAGAGAGAGAGAGAGAGAGAGAGAGAGAGAGAGAGAGAGAGAGAGAGAGAGAGAGGAGGGAGGGAGGGGGAGAGAGAGAGAGAGAGAGAGACAAAAAGAGGGAGAGAGTTTAAGTCTGATGGAGTGAGAGGTGAGCAGAAGGTGAGAATAATGAGATGAAAAGGCATTAGGCAGTGAGTAGCAGAAAGCATGCATAAGCAAAGCTGGTTCACTCACTCACAAGGACACAAACACACACACACACACACACACACACACACACACATACACACACACGCACACACACCCCGGGTCAGTGTGCCTGCAATAAGGCAATATCCACATGAGGCACATTAATACCCCTAGCACTCAAGCAGATTGACAGGCTACATGATGAGCGAGGGTGTGTAGGGACAGCCATAAGGCAAACATACAAAAAAACGAGGGAAGGAACAAGAGCGACAGATCGATGGAAAAACAGTAGCAGTGAATGTAACCTCTGGACTTGTGCAGCCCCGCCTGGGTCTTACCTACCAAAGACAGCGAGAAACAGATAGAATGGGAGACAAATGAAAGAAAAGGTGACAAATGGCGTAACAAGGAAATCGTATTCTGACTGTGATGGTGGAGAAGTGGCAGGTCTAAAAAGAAAAAAATGCCACAATCCAGCTTATTATCCAGTTTTGAGGTTCTTTAACTTGTCCCTACAGGAAAGCTTGCTGGTGTTATGCTGCTGTTAAAGGGGTTTTTGAAAAAGAACCATCAGTGGACATAACTTCATTAAGCAGTGGATGAAACTGACCTCTAAGCATTGAAGATTAGCTTTTCATCAAAATTAAGAGGTTACAGAAATCAGTGTGATCGTGACAAAATAAAGCATTTTCATAATTTCATTTCATGATTATTTGGGAGTTTTATTTGTTGCACATTTATGGCTAGCCAGTTTCTATTTACGTCTATTCATTTATATCTGAAGCAAATTACAAATAAGGGAGAATGCATTGAGAATATAGCAGTCACAACTCGGTGGTAGTGACAGGATTTGAATCATCCGGTTTTCAGCACAGAAACGTAAGCACTCTGCTACCATTCTCAGCTATTTTCTTTTATCTGTTATTGAAGATTGATCTGACGTATTCCTGTAGCAAGCATGACACATGAAATTCTCAAGAAAATCCTGTCAGGTTTGCCTTCAAATGTATTTACAAACCCATAAGCCTATTCAGAATGCTGTCATATAAGTCGTACAATCCCACTCAATTATTTTAAAGCATAGACCCCATGTTCCTTTGCCTTTGCTGGTGTTTTGTCCATGGCTAAAACCAACCCTAATCTCCAGCTACAAGATGAGTTTCAGATGGATAGGAATAGTGAATAATAATGCGGGTGTATTCAGGAGCCCAGAAGCCCATTAAGAAGCCTTTAAAGCACCGCTTAGAGTGAGCTGAGATACTCGGGGCTCTTAGTGAGGCAGATATTTACAGGTACAACAACCACAGCAAAACAGATTTTTTTTCCCCCACAACCAATCAAAAATAGTCCTTATTTACTGGAAACACTCGTCAGAGTAATGAACAGTGATAGAGTATTAATAGTATGAATATTAGGAGTTGCAAGAACACTGTGTTTTAGCTGCAGATATATACAGATGGGGCAATTTTGTTGCATAATTTTAGCTGCATAATAATACGATCAATAAGAGCACATGATTGATGTATAGTGTTTTGGGTTTTTTTTTTTTGCACATTTCTGACACAGGCTCATTCAAATCAATTCACAAATGTCTTATTTTTCACTTGCTCTGCATCAGACAACTGTGAGTCAGTTTGCTAAACTGATGAGTTTCTTTAGATTTAGCCGTTAGAGTTATTCGCTATCACTGTTTCAAAAGGAAATACGTCAACGATACAAATCAAATCGCCATTTAAATACTATTCAGCAATATTCGTACTATCAATAGTCTGTCAATATTCATTACTAATGATCCCATTGCTATTGATCCCGGTAAATAAGACACCCAGTTTTTGACTGGGTGAGCAGGAAAAATCTGTTTTAGTGTGGTTGTTTAGTTGCACCTGTAAATATCTGCCTCACTAAGAGCCTTGACTCTCCTGAGCCCTCACTCTAAGCAGTGCTTTAAAGGCTTCTTAATGGGCTTGTGGGCTCCTGAATGCATCCACATTATTATTCACTATTCCTATCCGTCGGAAACTCATCTTGTACTCATCTTGCTTCATTTCTATTGTTATACTGTTATACCTGTAAACTTACACTAGCAGAATATTAAAAGAATTCATTTAAAGTGCACCAAGCATCTCTATCTCACCACAACGAAAAAAGAAGGCTTGGAAGAAAGGAGGATTGAGCATATTTTTGGTTATGATTGATCAGATTGGCTGATTCAGACCTGTTAAGAATAAATACACATTCATAGACTGATTTGTGGGAGTCAGTGAATCAAAAAAATGCATCCAGAAGGTTCAAACTTGTGCCATGTGATATCAGAAATCCACAAATAAACACAAACAAATAAATGATAGGCATGTTTTTACACTACAAATTACTGGATCTTATTTTAATTATTGACTGAATCTGAGTTTATTTTTTATAGAACTTCATGTGTTAATTGTGTGCTAATTATACAACAAAAATACCATTAAAAACTTTATGCATTATTTATGGATATTACACCTTTCAACAATGCAAGGATTTGCTGTGTAATTTTAAATATAATTTGATCAGTGGTGAAATGATGAAACAGTTCTTGGTGAAACTAAGAATTTTTGAAGCTTGCTTTTTAGGCAGAGAGTAATGGTGTAATGGAGTGTTATACTGGTTATCATACTGACGTGGCATTGAGAGGTCGTCGGCAGGGCACAGAATCCCTGATGCAGGTTCCTGAAGCGGCGTCGGCCAGCTCCACAATGACGAATGGCCGCTCCTCCAGGGTCACCACCCTCAGGTGCTGTGCATCATCGGGAGGCTGCAGGAAGGGGCCGTACCGAGACCAGGCCGGGTATCGCAAACGCAGGACGCCGTTCTCCCACCATCCTACCTGAGACCACACACACAGAACACAAGGTAAGCTCAAGCACCAGGTGATAATGAATAAAAAAGAGGGTCTTTGCTTAGTGCCTTGACCCATGGTTCAAGTACAATCTGCTAACAGGGAGCAAAACTGTAGATTTCTCATTGTCTGTGAACAAAGGGCCTATTTTTTGTCTCTGTATGAAGTCAAAAATGAATGCTTTGGACTAGAACACAGGATCTTTATTCACTATGAATTTCCTTCATATGAACGTCAGAGGTCAACCCAGCCCATTACACCTTACGTTAAACTGCTTTGTTTTGGCGTGTCATTGAGGCAGGTTGATGGAGGAGAATGACTTTGCTCTGTGTTGGGAAGCCTGCAGAGCGTGTGGAGGCAGTGAAAAATGACTCCCTGCCTTCTCCATACTTCTCTCATTGAGAGGCTTGGACCTTTAGCGCTGAAGCAGCATGGGGCTTTTCTCTGAGAAGCAAGATGGAGCCTTTATCTAAGAGCTGGCCAACAGAGGAAAAGGTCAGGGAGACACTCGAGGGCTTTATTTACTAAGTGTGCCATTAAGGCCGTCTCATTTGCTTGTGGAGACAAAATAAAGTGGTGTAGTACTTTCGATTTGTCTTCCATGTGATTGCGATCTGCTAACAATTACTAAAGATAACAGCATTGGTAAGAGTACTCTCATTTCTACAAACTAATGAACCTCTCTATATTAAGTTTGCTTTATTAATTCCCATTATGAACAGCTTAATGGTCAATGCAAACAATACACACACACACACACACACACACACACACACACACACACACACACACACAGCCACACACAGCTCCGGGGATGGAAAACAGACACAAGCCAACTAAGAGTCTGTATGGATTTGTCTGCCTCTCCCATGGGACATCTCTATTTAGGCTCAGATATATTTTAACCATTCTGTGCAATTGGTTTTAATTAGATAATAATTAGCCTTTTGTATTTGCATAGCAAACTTCTCTATACAGTGTGATTGGCCTACAGATCTCCCTGCAGAACTAATTAGCTTTATAAAAGCCTTTGAATGGTCGCCCCCAGAAAGTTAGCCATCTTATTGAAAACCCAATCTAAAAGCAAATTTGCATAAAACCAAATCCAAATTTTAATACACATAAGTGCGTATGTATTCTAGATAGTAAAAAGCCTTAAACAAACAATTTCCTGTAAACACCATCCAATGCAAATGAATGCAGAAAATGTGTAATAATGAAACATCATTAGGCAGTGAAATAAACATTTTACGAAATGAAAGTCTCACAAGAAGGTTGCCGTAAAATGTCAACTTGGCCAATTAAACACAAAAATCATTACAAAGGTAATGAGTGGGCTAACACAATGCTATAGCGCCAGAAGGAACTGTGTGGGCATGCAGGCTCTTCAAACTGTCAGGCTGTGAATGCTGCACGCTCCACGCTTTCCTCATTACTTCAGGCCTCACGCTCCAGCCTCTGCACCTCCACCAGCACAGCCGTCATATTGCTCAGATCTGCCGATGACACCGCACTGCTGGGTCTTATCAGTGACAGTGACGTGCAGAAGGGGCACATCACCTTGCATCAGTGAGTGCAATCCTTCAGTAAATCACACTCGCAGAAAAAGTTGGGTCAAATATGCTGTTGACAGCAAGTCAGACTGAACAGTAAAGACTTCTAACAACTCCGCTTTGGTTCCATGTAGTCTGAAAGAGCACGCAGATGTCTCATTACATTCTCCTTGTTGTACCCTCACAGCGTCTAGTAATTAGCACATTTTGTGCATTTTTGGATGACTCTGGCCTCTGGGTTTATCCTTGACACTTACACACACAGTGACAGCTATCAGTAATTCTGCAGCTCCCCACTTAATCCCCATAGAGCTATTCACCTGCCCCTGACACTGAAATTGCACTTCTGCTCTATTATATATCTATCACAGCTAAGACGGTGTGCACACAACACTGCTGGTTGTGTGTAATTTGTAGACGAGAACCTGGCGGCCAGTGCTTGGGATTCAGTACAAGACGGCGTGGGCTTAGAGCCGAGACAGTTAATTGAAAGGGAAACGGTAGCAACCCAGCATGTAGGTGTGGGCGTCACTGGCCCGCTCACTTATAGCCATCCTGTAGCCTTCGTGCTGGCATGCGACCTCATATTTAAACATGCCTCAGACATAAACATTTGCATGGTACAGCACAGAAAGGCCATGTTTCCCAGCAACAGCTTTTCTGACTGTTTTCCTGACAGCCTGCTTGTCACCTTCACACCTCCACTGCTGCCTTCTGTCATCAACCTGTCTCTGTAGGTCAGTCTGACCATGCATTCCAGCTTGTCTTCTCCTACTCATTCGATTGTTTTACTCCAACTCTGTTTGCCCTGCAAAAAAGGCAAATCTGGAACAGCAGAACACTGTAGGATGTTCACTTTGTCTGCAAATGTGACAAGGAGAGACATTATAAAAATCTTGCGTAGGAAGAGATCAAGACTCATGTCCAATCAGTTAACACTCAGCTGAGTGTTCCACGGAGTAAGAAAAAGCAGAGGTGTATGTACAAGGCATTTTATATTTCAGAAACTGCTGCAAGAGGTGGATATGTGTGATGATAAGTGTCATGTCTTGGTGGACCTCTTCAATAATTTCTACTGGGTTCTGCTTCTTTCTCTTTCTCTCTTTCTTCCTGCCGTTCAGTTCTAATACAATCTGGAACAGAAGAAATGAGATGTCATAACTTTTCTGTCACATTTCAGCAAAGTGGTGGCTCTGCAGAAATCTCACTCTATGCCGAGGTGGAGGGAGCGCTGTAAAAGACAGGCTCTGATCAAACACTCTCTCTCTGGGGAACAGCTAATGCTTTCACAGGGCGAAACACACACACACACACACACACACACACACACACACACACACACACACACACACACACACACAGACACACATTCTGCCGTAACACACACATCCCTCTGAACAACACCTCGTAGAGCCAGGAATGGTGGGGATAAAACAGGACATGCTTAAACCACAACGGTCCTTGCAAATCAAACCGACAGCATTTAAACAAGCTAAATACAACCACAGCAGGTTTGATCTACCATAATGTGCTTTGGAGTTAGAGAAGGACAAATCCATTTATAGCTACACATTTTATCCTTTAATTTGATGAATGGTTTTGTTTTAAGAATACACTCTATGTGACAGAATAATTGCCTAAGTAGGCTGAACACTACTTTAGTGAATAGCTCTAACAAGAAAAGAATTAATGCACTATGTTAAGGGCATACAAATGTGCTATTTGTGTCATGGCTACCACTGGCTATGTAAAGGATCAAGACTACATTTTATGGAATTCATTAAGGAACATTTGCAGGTCTTTTGACTTTTACCAGAGCACTGAAAACAATTGGAAAGGGAAAAACATCTATACTCAGCACAGCCTCGTAAACCGACATTACAGCACTTCCCTAAATATTTGATGAGAATTAGAAATAGAAAGACTGATCGTTGGAGCTAGAAAACCTCAGAGCCAGAGTTCCCACTAAGGTGTCTAATCTGAAGCTCTTGAGCTCTGCAGATCTTATCTTAAAATAAATCTCAGGCATAAAACACAACTCTCTGTACAGACACTGCATGTAACCCTCGCCCAACTGTTGCATCAGTTTGTTAACGTCTTGATATATTCAGTTTGTCTTTGGCAATCTCAAGGCTGCAAAGCCCTAGAAGCTGAAGGGCCAGTTTGTTCTTTTGTCCAGCTTTTCGGAACAAAGTACTCAAATCAGAGCTGGGCATGATTTTGGATGGTGGAAGAGAAAATGAGCAGGGAAGAGAGATTTTCTGGGTGGATTGTAATGGGCCAAAGGCTAATGGCTGATATCAATGCTGAGTTCACCAGCTGGAGACATGGGAATCTAAACTAAGCTGACAGGAGTACATGAGCATCAGTGAGAGATCAATATGTGACCTCTTGGCATGCCTGAGGCCAGTAGGAGCCACCACGTTCCTTCGCTCTTTAGCTTTAGGGCTTGCCACTGGAGCCCACCCAGTGTTTATCACCGTCCTCCAGTCACCCAGAGTGTTCTGCAATACTGAAGGACTAGACAAGCATTTCTTAGGGAACTTTCACAATGGCAGTTTTATCAAACCAGAGCATGGTTTGCATGAAAAAATGGTAATGTGAAAGCTGTCATGAGGATCGGTAAGTGCAGCTCGGTCCCGATCCTGAGACTACCTGTAGGAGATGGTGTGAGTTCAATTCCACTGGAAATGTTCTGCGATTCCCATGAACGTGAACATACTTGGATCCACACTTGTTCCGGAAGTAACGTAACCTGCACATGTGATTTAACCAATGGTGTGTACATGTGTAGCATGAGTGGCAGGAAGATGTTGTGCGACACAGAAGAGCTGAAGTGCCTTACTGTGCATAATGGCACCAAAATGTAAAAAATAAAGTAAAAATACGGTGAGTCGTGTTATGTTCTCCATGTGTTTTTGTGACGTGGTAAGATAAAGGCAAATGCACTGGGGTTTCAGTAGAATCTAAAATGCTGTTGGGTTAGTTAACAAACCGAACATATGTGGGGTCTCTCATTCACTCTGTAGCAGACATCCACACATAATGGTAAAAGAAAGTGACCAAGCTGCCTCCAAACACACACAAAGATATGTGTGATTTAAGTACTATTCACTAGGATTCAATTTCTGGACATAAACTCAGCAGCTACTATATTTGAAACTGTACACCACTTTCATTCATGCAGTCTGCCAATCATGTGTCAGCAGAACAATGAATAAACTACTCAGATACAGGTCAAGAGCTTTACAGTAGTGTTCACTTCAAATATCAGAAAGAGGAAAATGTGATCTCAGTGACTGGTAGTGGCATGGTGGTTAGTAACAGATGGGCTGAGGAGTATTTCAGAAACTGCTGATCTCGTGGGATTTTACGGCACAGCAGAGTCTAGAGTTTATACAGAATAGCAAAACAAAAAAATATCCAGTAAGTGGCAGTTCTGCGAACAGAAATTGCTGTTGATGAGAATAGTGAGATGTAATAAAATTCCTACCAACATGTGAATACAGATAAGATACACACTGCATGGATAAAAGTCTGTGGACACCTGATTATTATACACTCCTCTCAGTAGTATCTGCCTCCATTCTCCTTAAAAGGCTTTCCAGTACATTTGGAATGTGGCTGTAGGAATTTCTTTTCCTTTAAGACACATTGGTGCAGAGGTAGTGATGCACAGATGCTTCAGACTCTGGGTTGTTGCTGGGAAGGTCAGGGGTACAAGCCCCAACACTGCCAAGCTGGCCCTGCTGGAATAGCAGCCCCAGATCTATTCTAGCTTCCTGGGTGACCCTGTGCTCTGACTCCAGTTATGCTAAGTTAGGATATGTGAAGAAAAGAATTTCATTGTGCTGTGACAAATAAACACTTCATCATTTTAGTGAGTTTAGGCACTGATGTCACGTGAGAACGTTGATGCACACTCAGTGATCCAGTTCATCCCAAAGGTGTTCAGTAGGGTTGAGGCATTGTGCAGGCCACTTCCACTCCAACCTCAGTAAACTATGTCCTTATGCAACAAACAGGTTTGTGCTAGGTAGCGAAAGGAAATATTAAAGTTACAAAACCAAAGCTTGTACTTAGAAGCCTTGCTTCTCTTAAGGTTTGTGCTTGTTTGTCACTTAACTCTCATCTGTACCTGGGATTAAGAACTGCACCATCTAACACCTGCTTCATTTAAACAACTACGCTTGTGCTCTGTTTTTTCCACCTCTCTGCAAATGCAACTTTTCATATCTGTAAACATGGGCTGAGTGCAAATTAGGCATAGCTTTTCTATCAGCAAGAGACAAACTTTCTGTCTCTGATCTTATAAAAAGATCTAAATGAATTTATGTCTCATAATCAAATGTAAATTTCTGTTGCCACCAGGAGATATTCAATATGCATGAATAAATTATGTTTTTTTTTGTTTTGTTTTCTGCATTTTTCTATATTATTTCTGGTTGTGTTTTTTGGGTGTGGAAATCGACTGCAGCTTTGTTTACCACATTACTGAACGGTAAAGCTGTTGCCAGAATTCCATGCGCATTTTCTTGTCTGTTTGTCTGTATGGCAGCTGCTCTATAACTTTATCATTCTGTTTTATCTTGTTGTACTGAGTGACATTGCAATGTTTGTGACATTTTTCCAGCTATATTTGTTATTACTGCCTTTTCCTCCCATGAGAAGTGCTCTGCAGGTAGCACCTGACATATTACACACGACTGCTATATTCAGCTCACTGAGGCTTAAGGCCAAAATGCCATAAGTTTTCATCAAGCATTAAATAATTGAACCACATTTAGTCATTGTGAATGTAGGTTTTTCCTTCACCTTTTATTCATCATTTTACTTGTCTTTCATACCTGAAGGATTATTTGAATGACTTTCAAAAGAGTTGTGTACTTTCTCTGTGCTTTCTTTATTTTATCTACTTTCTCTATTTTAACTATTTTTGTTAACCACTTCAGCATTTCAGGGGCCCATGACAATTGTTCACAATAAACCCTGGCTATTCCTAATCTGATGTTTCATGCTGTACATTCCTAAATGCTGGGCTAATGGTCTAATTAGCATATTTGAGGTGTCAACAACCATGATTGAATAAATACAGTGTACGACCAGTTTAAATAAAGGCCTGTCTCATGCTTTCGCTTCAGTGAGGAAAAAAAAAGAACAGATCTGCCTTTCTGTCCCAAAGCAGGTATTGTTATCTTTCACAACTTTCTAATCTTTTTTGGCCTTTTTTAGTTTGTTGCGTAGTTGACAGGACATTCTCTGATATCTTTCTTTCATTGTTCAGTATAAGTTACTTCCTCCATGCTACACTGCACAATGTTCACTGTTTAGCTGCCTGCCACTACTGAGCCATTTTTGTTAAGTGTTGCTTTGTTTTTCCATGATATGAGGCACCACTGTTCAATTTCTGTTTGGGTGTCTGTTGCTAAACATCTAGTTGTAACACTCGACCACCATGCTGTTTCACACTGTACATGTTCGGCACTACAGTGCGGGGTTAACCCCACAAAAGCCGTGCTAACCCCACTTCTAAATTGCAAGCATGGAAAGTTCCTCTATCAGGGTTTAGAATGATGATAACCCGGGGTTAATGCACTGTCAAAACCCTAACCTAACCCAGGATTCTATTTATGCAGAGTTTAAAATGACCAAAGGTCAATTATTTCAAGTGAGGGAGTGGTAGCCCAGTGATTAGTACGTTGGACTACAGGTCATGTGTCAAATACCCCCACAGGGCCCCACCCTCTGGCAAGCTGCCAACCCTGGGCGCTTCAGGAAAGAGCCCCTTAACCCTCAACTGCTCAGTTGTATAAATAAGATGTATGTAAGTAACTCTGGATATGGGCTTGTGCCAAATAATGTAAACGTATCGTTCTTTTAGAAAAAAATGATGATGTGGTGTAAGCTGTCATGACAATGAATATTGTCACCTATCATCGCAATGACACAGCTCGACAGCTGGACATAAAGTGCCATTACACATCCTGACAGTGTGTGACATCTGCTATGCTACATTTATGATATGATCATGCAAGATTTAAGTAAGATTCTGTCATCCAACAGTGAGAATCTCTCTAAGTAACTGTAGGGCATATATACAGTAGGGTCCAAACGTCTAAGACTGTTACGGTGGGCAAGATCCCCCGATGGACCACTAGGAGGCCTTCAGCAGGGGTTGTGTTTATTCAGTCATGTGTTCGTTTTAGCCACGCCTCTTCCTAATGTGTTTCCGCCTTTGTTCACCTGTTCCCAATGTGTCTGATTATGTTCCTTATTTATAGTGGCCGTCTGTCTGCATTAGTTGCTAGTCCTCGTCTTTGTGTAACGTCTGTGTGGATCTATGTTCTTTCATTTAATAAACCCCTGTCTGCCGTCTATCTCCGCGTTGGGTCTGATTCATCTACACCGGCACAACCAGCGTGCTCCGAAAGCTCAGCGTTTTGTGACAAAGACCTCTTTTGCATTCTTTTATTCTACATTTAAATTCTATTATTGACAACAATTTGAGGGTAAAAGTAGAATCTTTAAAATATTTACATGAATCTCAGAGTTTCTTAACATTCGGTTCATCCCATTTTTTGCTTTAATGACAGTGTGAACTCAAGCTGGCATGGGCTTCACCAGTTGGAGCAAAACTATATTAGGCATTTTAGATTGAATCCACCAGAGTGTCATCTGAACACATGCTTCAGTAAAAAAGATTAGACATGAGGGAAATCTAACCTTTTGTACAAAGCAATTATCATCATCAATCCTAATCATAAATTTGCTTACATTTAAATAGATACTTAGAAATAGGGCAGAATCTTGAATATTATATATTGAACATTTACTTTCATTGTTTTAAGTATATAAAAGTTATATAAACTTTTCTGTTTATTTCCAATTTCATATTCCATCGTGCTCTAAGACCTTTGGACCCCACTGTAAATGTAAATGTTTTCCTTTTTGATGTTCCTCTGTAGTAACAAAATGGCATCAATTATGCATAATAATCTCATTCATGAGTACAGCCTCTCAAGGCCAGGCCTTTTAATTTATTAACATTTTATGTTTTTTTTTTAAAGATCTTCTTGTTTCTATTTAGTTATTTAAAGTGACAGCAGTAATGCCACATATCGACACACACTAATGGAGAACATACTGATACAGATCGATATATCGTTACACAACTGTACACAGTCAGCACTTGTGCTCAAAGCATCCATGATGCGTTGTTCTCAGTTAATTGTAATGGGTTTCTCTGTTGATGAGTGCCCGAGAGCCCTGGGAAATGACTGCATTGTACTAAACATCATTTCACAATGGTTTCACTTCCTGCAAAATAATGATTTTACTTCAAACTAGGAAAGAGTAAATCATACACACTATTTCAATATACACTACTCTCTTATATGCAGTATGCTTACATATACTTCAACATAACAAATGCTACACTACAACCAGTCCCCTCTGAAACTATAGAAAATGATAAGGCCAATTCATTTGTTTGTGCTATAAAGTGAATTAAAGTAAATAACACTTACAACAACACAATATTTGGTTGCATATCCCTTGCTTGCAATAACTGCATACATCTACAACTCATTAACATCACCTAATTGTTAGTTCTTCTTTTCGGTGCTTTTTCAGGCTTTAATAGCATTCTCTTTCATTTGTTGTTTGTTTCAGGAGATTTCTCCCTTCAGTCTTCTCTTCAGGGGATGAAATGGTCTGATGATTGACCGTACCAGTTTGAAACTTTTCCCTTTTCCCCTCTGATTAAGTTCTTTGTTAAATTGGCAGTGTGTTTTGGGTTATTGTCTTGCTGTTCCTTCCAATTAATTTGAATGCATTTTTCTGTAAATTGTCAAACTGAATGTTTCTGTAGACTTCTGAATTCATTCTGCTAACATCAGGAGTTACATAATCAATAAAGATTACAGAAGCAGCCATGTAAACCCAAGCCATGACACCACCACCACCTTGTTTCACAGATGAGCTTGTATGTTGGATCATGAGCAGATCCTTACTTTCTCCTCTTTTTGGCCTTTCCATCACTTTGGTAAAAGTTAATCTTGGTTACAGAGAGGAAACTATTTGTTTTTTTTCCCAATCCTGCCTTCTGACTCTTACCGCTGATGAGGCTTTACATCTTGTGGTATGGCCTCTATATTTCTGCTTTCAAAGTCTTCTTAAACAGATAATGTGATAATTTTACCCCAGGCGTGTGGAGCTTGGTGATGCCACTGACTGTTGTTTTGGGGTTTTTCATTTTGTTTTTTACAGCTCTCACAATGTTATTGTTATTATGTGCTGTTGTTTTCCTTGACTGACCTGTTTGGTGTCTGTTGCTCAGTACATCAGTGGTTTCCTTCTTTTTTACAACATTGCAAATGCCCAGATTGAGCACTCTAATTGATTTTCCATCTTTTCACAGCTTCAAACTGACTACTATAGACAGATCTTCATGTTCCCTATTCTTTTTAAAAAAAATGCAGTTTTCGAAACAGGAAAAACCGAACGCTTAAAACAAGAGATCTGTAGCTGTTCAGAGCTTTTTATTGTTTAAACAATCAATCTAAAAGGACACACCTGAGTAACAAGTAACACCCAGACAGTCACATGTTCCAATATTTTTTGCTTGCCTGAAAATTGGGTGGTCTGATAAAAAATGTTAACACATCTACAAATAAATAAAATATGGTATAATAAAATGCTAGTATTATATTCATGTTTTGATCTCAGCAAATTGACTTTGATGATGGACTGCTCATCGTGCAGCTCGACAGGTTTGGAGGAAAGCACAATCTTCCCTGTTCTGCATACAGTAGCTCACAAATGCCTGCAAATTGATTAGTGTTGTTGTGAGTGACAGGGGGAGAGAAGGAGAATTCCATGAGAGCACAGCCAATTTTGGTCTCTTGACTTCTGGCCACAGATGGCTGGCTCATAATCAGGATTCAAACCTGATGTTTGTTGTATAAAATAGATCAATGTTTATGAAAGAGGTTTTATCACGTAAGTCAGCTGGTCCTGATGGCATGCCCAGACGTGTGCTCAGGGCTTGTGCTGACCAACTGGCACAAGTCACTGACATTTTCAACCAGTCACTGGCCCACATGTCTGAAGACTACAACCATTATACCAGTGCCCAAGCATTCTTCTGCAGAGTGTCTGAACGATTTCCGCACTGTTGCACTCAACCCCATTGTTATGAAGTGCTTTGAGAAGCTGGTCCTAAGTCAACTCATAGCGTGTCTCCCACCTACACTGGACCCACACCAGTTTGCCTACCGTCCGAATAGATCAGCAGAGGACACCATTTCCACTGCGATTCATCTACCTCTCACCCACCTGGACAATAACAATACATACATTCGGATGTTCATTGACTTCAGCTCTGCTTTTAATACAGTTGTCCCTTATTAAACTGACCGCTAAGCTCAGTGACCTAGGTATCTGCACATCCATATGCAATTGGATTATGGATTTCCTAACAAATAGACCTCAGTGTGTAAGGTTGGGTAATCACTTATCCTCAACCCTCATCCTGAACACCGGCGTCCCACAAGGCTGTGTGCTTAGCCCACTGCTCTACTCCCTGTTCACCCATGACTGTGTTCCACGGCATAACTCCAACATCTTCATTAAATATGCGGATGATACCACAGTTGTTGGTCGAATCAGCAACAACGACAAATCGGCCTACAAGGAGGAGATCCAGAGTCTGTCAGCATGGTGTTCCATGAACAACCTCACCCTCAATGCCACAAAGACCAAAGAGCTCATTGTGGACTTTGAATCTGTCTTGGCATCTGAACACCTCAACTCTGGTTAGGAAGGCACAACAGCGTCTTTATATCCTGAGAACGTTAAAAAAAAGTTCACCTATCCTACCCCGAGATCCTGACCAACTTATCGGCACCCAACTACCTGCCATTGAGTCTCTTCACCACAGTACATGTCTGCTCAAAGCACACAAAATTATCAAGGACTCCTCCCACCCTAGTCACACACTGTTCAACCTCCTTCCATCCAGGAGAAGATACAGGACCATCCGCACTAGAACCAGCAGGTTCAGGGCCAATTTTTTCCCCACAACCATAAATCTTCTGAACTCTACACTACACCGCTAGGACACACTATGTCTCACTACACTTCACCACCTTGCAGTTCTGCTTCACCCTGTACATTCTGCTACATCTTCTCTGTATAATACAATTATAATGTACATATTGTTAATTCATAGATCACACCTAGTTTTTTATCTATCTATCTATCTATCTATCTATCTATCTATCTATCTATCTATCTATCTATCTAACTATATATATATATATACACTATATATTTATCCCTATTACTGTTGTATATATAATGTACATAATGCACACATTTTTGCACAATTATATAATTACGCAACACTTTATCTGCTCTAAATACAACTTGCACATACTTCCTCTATGCACATACTGAATGCCTTATTTATTGATGTACATATTTACATATTTATCTGCACTTGTTCATTTGCACAATTTCTATCTATCTATCTATCTATCTATCTATCTATCTATCTATCTATCTATCTATCTATCTATCTATCTATCTATCTATCTATCAGGTATTTGGTGAAAATTTTCATAGCATTCCTTAGGGGAAATTTCCTTAAAATCATCAGGACCTTTAGCCTTGACAGCTCAGAATCACAAGCTAAACCCACTGATCCAATAACAGCTCTTCAGATTGAGAAGAAAGAAGGGATCTAATGATACACTGTTGGCAAGTATTATAGTTATCTCTTTATACCATCATATGTAGATTTTTTTTTTAATTCAAAACACAAATAAGCTTCTAAGTCACAAAAATCCATTCATTGTATTCACTGCATCACTGCATGACCAATTAGCCACTGTACAAAACCACCCAAAACTACAGTGTACTACCACAGAACCTGGGCTACTTATATAAAAACAAAACCCCTGTTATTTCTTACGTCTTCCCAGCCACTCCCGGGTGTGTAGGAGATGACATCCAGAAAGGGGTTGGCCAAATAGCCCTCGTTATTGAAAGAGTAATCCTTCCCACTCATGGTGATGTTACTGAAATATCTGCAAATAAGAAACAGTGGGAAAAAGAGAGGGAAATGAGAAACGGAGAGGTAGTGGAGATCTGCATTCACACTGTCTACAGCACTAAAATGGGATTCATGGAGGCTGAAATATAAAAGGTGATATTTTCTATAATTGCCTCAAATTAATCTTTTTCATAAAAAATCCAACATTTTTCAGAGTCTATCTTTCAGCATGAATCTTTTTCTGAAATGCTATTGTACATTACTGCGCTTTATGTATTTGTATTATGTGCAATAGCAAGTCCAACTCCATTTTGGAGTCATGAGTCATCGCATTGCGCTGTACAAAGAAATTGCCTCAAATTTACAGCGTTTATGGTGTTTTATTATTTTACAGAATTGTACTGTAAATTGGACATTTAGAGATGTGCATTGGTTTGCAATTAAAATGAAATAAAATAAGATGAAATAAAAGAATTAATTAAAATACCAGAAAATGCAATGCATAGTGGGATAGCGAATCTTTTAAGCAAGAGTGAGAATGGGAAAAAAAATCTGCATTTATTTTCCCTTTTCTGATGAATTTAGGTAAACACAAGCCTGTTTATGTGTTTATATGAAATTCATATTTCAATGTGAGCTGATTTGATGGTAGAGGTTATTGTTGGTTGGGTCCTTGAGCAAGATCCTTACCCTTTACCTATTCATTTGCTTCTTGCACCATTTGTCACTTGTTTTGGATAGAAGTGTCAGGCAAATTCAAAGGTAGAGCTCTATGTTTCAGTTTATATTGTAATTATATTTTTGGAGTACTCATGTCTGTTGGCAGTAAATTCCTATAAATTGTATACTATGTTCTTTACAGAGAATAATAAAGCAAGTGGCTTTAACCTGGATTTTATGCCTTTTATGCTATGCCTTATTAACTTTGAAGTAAATGAATAAAAAGAGCAAAAAGTCAAGCTTTAAGTTGTACTATATGGTCACAAGTATGTGGACACCTGCCCATCAAACCCACATGTGCTTTCTGAACATTCCATTATAGATTCATATGCGCTCATTCTACCACAAGAGCTTATGTACGGTGAGGAGGCCTGGTGTGCAGTCAGTGATCCAGTTCATAGCAAAGGTGTTCAGTGGGGTTGAGGTCAGGGATCTGTGCAGGTCACTTAAGCTCTTCCACTACAAGCTTGACAAAGCATGTCTTCATGGGCCTTGCTTTGTGCATTGGGGCATTGTCATGTTGGAACATGTTTGGGCCTCTTAGTTCCAAGGATAGGATGATAGGAACTGCTATGCTGCAGCATACAAAGACTTTCTATACAGGTGTTTGCTACAAACTATGCGGCAACAGTTTAGGTAAGGTCCACGTATTAAGTCAAGTAAAGTCAAGTAGACCTTTACTGTGATCACAGTCATATGCAATGTGCAGTGAGCTGAAATAAGGTATGTGTGTGATGGTCAAGTGTCCACAAACCTTTGGCTCTATAGTGTATTTAAGATATAAATGGGTTTGCCATGTTCTTTAATCATGAGCTGCACTTTAACACCTGTCCCATGTTGTTTTCACTTCTATGAGCAATTTCTCACAGTTTCTCATCTTCTGTTTCTGTGACCTGGTTGAAAGTCAGAACAGACTGCTTTCTTGCCCCTGGTCTCTCTTATAAAGAAAGAGGAGAGGACGTAATGCGGCCCAGGGATACCCTATGTAGACTCTAATTACTAGATGTGCCATACAAGCTCTTTTTATAACTGCAACAAAAGATGTAAAACTGAATACTAAAACAGAACCTTGAGCTAAACAAGATGATATTTAAAAGCAGTGCCTAGGGATATTATAGGCAAAGGAAGTAATTTGCCTACTCAAGGAAAGCTTTGATAATGTAAAATTTTACAGACAATCTGTAGTGAGAGAGAGAGATATGACCAGATTGTTTTGGATTACAATAATAATTCAGTCAAAAAATAGCAAGCCAGCCAATGTATGGCACAAATTCCAGAAATCGGAGTAAATATCATGCACTATGCCATATGAGCTTGTTGGCTGAATCTCATTACTGACAGCTCGAGACTTATTCTTAAGTTCAAATTATCAGTAATTTCCAGAACTCTTCCTTACTTCATTCTTCCACGAATCCTCTGGGTCCTGTTGCCATCTGTCTGGCAGTTTGTGACAAAGTGTGGCCCAGTGGAAGTGCCATAGTCCTGGCGCAGCGCCATGGCTCCATGAATAAGGACAGAAACGCCCCGGGCAATCCGTTTGCGTGGTTCATCTCTCCAGCCCTGAGGCCTCACAGCAAAAAGGCGGCTGGGCAGACCATTCACACCCAACTCAGACAGCGCCGGGCCCACTGCAAACCACATATGAGACGCTCCAGCCTGCCCAGCAGCCCAAGCTGCGTGAAACACCTGCTCAGCCTCCTCCTGGGAGCAGTACAGCAGACGGACCTGGGGGAAGAGGAAAAGAGAGGGACCATAAGCGATTGAGAAAGAATTCGAGCATAGAGGTCAATACAGAGGGACACAGAGTGAATAGAGACACAAAGACAAGTGAGCAAGAGATCATTTGTGGTGGAAGGACAGAAGATCAGAAATAGGTCAAAGATCTGGGAAATTAGAAAATACCCAAAAAGCAGACAGAACATGAGAGAAGAGCTTCGCTGGGTGAAGATATTTGCATATATGTCTCACAGCTCTGGAGGAGACGAATAATTATGCTCATAAAAGGGGGTGGCATGTGCCTGGGGAGAAAGACGGTGAGAATCAAAATAGGCCCAGTGGGGAATAAAAGGAATATGTCATTACTTTACTGCCATATTTCCAAAGCATAACAGTTTAATCCAGATGGAAGATTCTCTAGTGTCACAGTTACCAGTTACCTACAGAGCTTTCATATAAAAAATACTAGTGCCTTCAAACATATCCTGGTTTCACACACAAGTACTCGGTCCCAATGCTAAATTTTATACGGATACTCAATATGATGTTTCCCTCATGGGTTATGAGTTTCAAAAATGAAATAGAGATCACTCTCCAGCATTCTCACTGGTTGACAAAATAAAGAAACAAGCTCCTCCCACTCAGACCATACTGTAGTGATGGGAATTCCAGCTCTTTCAGTGAGTCACATCACTCAGCTCAGCTCACCAATAGCATCCAACTCTTTCAGCTCCCTAATGCCTCATTGCCATTTTGAATGCTCTAATAAAATGCTCTTCTTTGATTAATTATGGCTGAAAATGGTCCATGAAATCTTACTCTGCCTTCTAATTAATAAAATAACAATACTTTGTGTATCATTTTATAAAAATTGATTTAAATAATTGCTGAAATCGGAAAGCAATTAATTCGGACTATAAATACGCCCTGAAAAATACAGTTTGTATCCCAGCATTAATGTTATCCTGCCTGCTCTGTTTGTGCTTCATTAAGACAATTCAGTTCCATTTATCCTGATAAGTGAAAGCCTCCTGTAATACACGTTTCCGTATGAAGTACTGTACATCTTCCACAAACAGCAGTGCAGCGGCTCCTCCTCCTCCTCCTGTCATGCTGCCCTTATACACGCAATCAGATTGATGTTGAAAAGACGTTTCCATGGAAGCAGTTTGATTGAATTACATTGCCACTGCTGGCTCGTATATACGCAGCTGGCTCTTTACATAAAAGAGATTCATTAAAGAGCCGACACTTTTGCAAATGGCACATGACTCTTCTTCTTCTTTCGGCTTTTCCCTTCAGGGGTCGCCACAGCGAATCATCTCTCTCCACCTATCCCTATCTTCTGCATCCTCAACCCTTGCACCCACTAGCTTCATATCCTCATTTATTACATCCATATACCTCCTCTTTGGCCTTCCTCTTTGCCTCCTGCCTGGCAGCCCCATGTCCAACATTCTCCTACCAATATACTCACTGTCCCTCCTCTGAACATGTCCAAACCATCTTAATCTGGCCTCCCTAACTTTGTCCCCCAAACGTCCAACATGAGCTGTCCCTCTGATGTACTCATTCCTAATCCTGTCCAATCTTGTCACTCCCAAAGAGAACCTCAACATCTTCAGCTCTGCTACCTCTAGCTCTGACTCCTGTCTCTTCCTCAGTGACACTGTCTCTAAACCATACAGCATGGCCGGTCTCACCACTGTCCTGTACACCTTCCCCTTGATTCTCGCTGATATTTTCTGATCACACAGAACTCCCGACACCTTTCTCCACCCATTCCAACCTGCCTGCACTCGCTTCTTTACCTCTTTCCCACACTCTCCATTACTCTGGACTGTTGACCCCAAGTACTTAAACTCCTGTACCTTCTTCACCTCTTCACCCTGTAACCTTACTGTTCCACTTCCCTCCCTTTCATTCACACACATGTACTCAGTCTTACTACGACTGACCTTCATTCCTCTTCTCTCCAGCGCAAACCTCCACCTCTCCAGGTTTTCCTCCACCTGCTCCCTGCTCTCACTACAGATCACAATGTCATCTGCAAACATCATTGTCCAAGGAGACTCCTGTCTGACCTCCTCTGACAACTGGTCCATCACCATAGCAAACAGGAAGGGGCTCAGAGCCGATCCCTGATGCAGTCCCACCTCCACATTGAACTCCTCTGTCTGACCTACAGCACACCTCACCACTGTTCTGCTCCTCTCATACATGTCCTGCACCACTCTGACATACTTCTCCGCTACTCCTGACTTCCTCATACAGTACCACAGCTCTTCTCTTGGCACCCTGTCATACGCTTTCTCCAAGTCTACAAACACACAGTGCAACTCCTTCTGACCATCCCTATACTTCTCCATCAAAATCCTCAGAGCAAAAATTGCATCTGTTGTGCTCTTTCTGGGCATGAAGCCATACTGCTGCTCACAAATTTCCACTACCTTCCTTAACCTAGCTTCCACTACTCTTTCCCATACCTTCATTGTATGGCTCATCAACTTTATCCCCCTATAGTTACTGCAACTCTGCACGTCACCCTTATTCTTAAAGATCGGCACTAACACACTTCTTCTCCATTCCTCAGGCATCCTCTCACTCTCTAAAACCCTGTTGAACAAATTAGCTAAAAATTCCACTGCTGCCTCTCCCAGACACTTCCAGACCTCCACCGGAATGTCATCAGGACCAACTGCCTTCCCACTTTTCATCCTCTTCAAAGCCTTCCTGACTTCATCCTTTCTAATCTTATCTACTTTCTGTTCCACAGAGTTCACCCCTTCTACTCTTTTTTCCCTCTCATTTTCCTCATTCATCAGCTCCTCAAAGTATTCCTTCCATCTCCTCTGTACACTCTCCTCACTTGTGAGCACCCTTCCATCTCTATCCTTAATAACTCTAACTTGCTGCATATCCTTCCCATCTCGATCCCTCTGCCTAGCTAACCTGTACAAGTCCTTCTCTCCTTCTCTAGTGTCTAACCTAGTGTACAACTCTTCATATGCCTTCTGCTTGGCCTTAGACACCTCCCTCTTCACTCTGCGCTGTAACTCCTTGTATTCCTGTCTATTCTCTTCAGTCCTGTCCATGTCCCACTTCTTCTTGGCTAACCTCTTCCTCTGGATACTGTCCTGAACTTCCTCATTCCACCACCAAGTCTCCTTATCTTCTTTCCTCCTTCCAGATGACACACCCAGCACCTTTCTCCCTGTCTCCCTGATCACTTCTGCTGTAGTTTCCCAGTCATCTGGCAGCACTACCTGACCACCCAGAGCCTGCCTCAACTTCTGTCTAAATTCCTCACAACATTCCTCCTTTTTCAGCTTCCACCACTTGGTTTTCTTCTCTATCTTTGACCTCTTCGTCTTACAGACCATCAAAGTCATCCTACACACCACCATCCTATGCTGTCTGGCTACACTCTCTCCCACTACCACTTTACAGTCACTAATCTCTTTCAGATTGCCTCTTCTACATAGGATGTAGTCTACCTGTGTTCTCCTACCTCCACTCTTGTAAGTCACTCTATGCTCCTCCCTCTTCTGAAAATAAGTGTTAACCACACCCATGTCCATCCTCTTAGCAAAGTCCACTACCATCTGTCCTTCAAGGTTCCTTTCCTTAACTCCAAACTTGCCCATCACCTCCTCATCACCTGTGTTCCCCTCGCCAACATGTCCATTAAAATCCGCTCCTATCACTACTCTCTCACCCGTGGGAATACTCTCCATCACCTCATCTAATTCACTCCAGAATCTCTCTTTCTCCTCTAACTCACAGCCTACCTGTGGGGCATAACCACTAACAACATTCAACATCACCCCTTCAATCTCTAACTTCAGACTCATCACCCTGTCTGACACTCTCTTCACCTCCAGGACATTCCTCACAAACTCCTCCTTCAGGACCACACCTACCCCATTTCTCTTACTATCCACACCATAATAAAACAGCTTGAATCCTGCTCCTATACTACGAGCCTTGCTACCCTTCCACCTGGTCTCCTGTACACACAGTATATCCACCTTCCTTCTCTCCATCATATCAGCCAGCTCTCTACCTTTCCCTGTCATAGTACCAACATTCAGAGTTCCTATTCTCAGTCCTACACTCTTACCTTTCCTCTTCTCTCTCTGTCTGCGCACTCTCCTCCCTCCTTTACTTCTTCGACCAACAGTAGCCCAATTTCCACCGGCGCCCTGTAGGTCAACGGCGCCGATGGCGGTCGTTGTTAACCCGGGCCTCGACCGATCCGGTATGAAATTCGTACTGACGATTCGCATGGTTAAATTTGGCAATGTTTTACACCGGATGCCCTTCCTGACGCAACCCTCTCTATTTATCCGGGCTTGGGACCGGCACAGAAGTCACTGGACTGTGACCCCCATGGCTAGATTAAATGGCACATGACTACCATATTGATTACACAAGGCCAAACCTATATCAGGTTGATTGGCATGTCAAGAGGATTTGCAGGTTTTTTTTTTTTTTTTAATTTCTGGTGTTGTTTTGCTGACACTACTAAGGTATGAATCGAACGTAAGTGTGAAACATTCCTTTCTTTCTTATAATAACAGCTTTGTTACACTAATGAATCTACAACTCTATATGAGACAGCGTCTAGATAGCACAGCAACATCCAGGTGTTGATTAGGGCATTCCCAACAGAGATCTGATTACAGATGTAACTTTAACAGTCTTAGTAATGCTCAGTCTTATACAAACGTAAATAATGTATTTCACTAATCCTTGAAATTGTGGATGCTTGCTAGTAAACTAACTAATAGATCTGGCAGATTTAATACAGTATTCTGAGTTAAAATTTACAAAGTAGTGAATAATTATTCAAACCATATTACAAGATATTATTAAAATACCTTGAGAGATTAAAAGTAGGGATTTCACCTGTTGTATTAATATTTGTAAGTGACTTAGCTTGCACAAATAATCACCACAGCATTACATATTTTTGAAATAAAAAATAGGATAATTAAACAATAACTGTGGGTTGTTTTTTGTTATAATCTAATCATGTTGTCCTACATGCTATGACTACAGATCGTAATTAAAGCACTTTGCTGCTCTCAGCAAACACGACTAGTTACACATTACCAGAAAGTTTTTGAGTTTAACAGTACAGCACAAAGATGAAAACTAATACAAGGAACTGGGAACTGAGACAAATTTAACAATGATAATACATATTGAAGTTTTATTCACTGAAAAGAACACACAAAGTAAGATGAAGAACAAAAATGAGGAAAAAGGAGAGGAGAAGTCTAGAGCTGAAAGAGTGATCACTAGACGACAGGTTGAACTTTAGCAAAATGAACTTCCCAGTATGTCTCAGGCACCCACGGACACAGAATATAAAGACAAGAGAGACCACTTCATGTTAATGAAGAGATTCATGCATTCATCATCCCCAGGAAATGAGTGGGCTTAATTGAGCCCTGCGCAATTAAGCTTTACAAGAAGATTCCATAAAACTGGTCTACTCTCGTGATATACATATTTCAGAAGTCCAACCTTTATTAGCGTATCCTGCATATCAGCGATCTCCTGATTTTACCCACCTGAACAGTATGCTCTTCTTCCCATGTCAAAACTACCAGTTAGCAGGTTCTGTATAAATTATGCAACAACTTAAACTCATCTTTTAGGATTAGCATGTTTGCTCTCAGGTTTCCTCTAGCAGTGAAAGTGTAAGAGGGCAACAACTTTTTTCTTGGTGAATACCCAGAACACATTCTGACCGGTTTGAGACTTTTGGCTGTGCAGTTAAACAAAAAATTCATAACTGTAAAGAAGACTTTAAAAAATAAATGTAAAAAGGCTCACAAACAAGCAGAATGAATTTGAACATGCATGCGCTCGTTCCAAATGCCAGAAGGACACACTCACATGAGAACATAATGAGTTTGAGTGTGTGCAATACTTGATGTGTACAAAATGTTTGCGCCGGGAATAGACTGTATTGTGGACATGCACGCGAAGGACGTCTGTGTGAAAGCAGAAGGAAATCTGATAAATATATTAAGCTCTGGCGAGCTCAATTTCTGGCAGTAAGTTAATGCCATGGAGAGAGATTAAGAGTGGAACAACAGAAAGACTGTGGAGAGAAGAGAGGAGACAGGAGGAGAGATTGAGAGAGGAGCTAAGATTCTGAACTGTTAATCTTTTATTGGTTTTGGAGTTATAAGGACTAAGTGAAGTAGCCAGAGACAGACCCATGTAATCACAATGAAAGGGAAGAAAGTCTACTTTTATATACATTCTTTTTATGTATAATACAGACTTGTTATGCAGCTGGTGTGCATTTGAAACTGTGGAAATTGTGCATCTACTATAATCCTTAACACTCTAGTTTGCTTGTCTATGTCTGTACAGGTGCATACTGTGTGTGTGTGTGTGTGTGTGTGTGTGTGTGTGTGTGTGTGTGTGTGTGTGCAATTGTGAGTTCAGGACACACATGGCTGTAATTGAGCAGGACCACTGGCTGCTCCTGTCTGCCAAAGAAATCGGCAGGTCTGGCTGAGGCTAATGCACAAGGCACTGGGCTGCAGAGCCACTAGCTCAGAGCTATATTAACACTGACACCAGTGTACCAGGACCCACATAGTACAATAACAACCCTGTGAACATACCTCCCCTACACACACACACACACACACACACACAATAACAACCCATGGTCACAATTGCGGGGGAAAAAGGAAATGTGAGAGAGTGCACTCAGGAAGGACAGAGAGAGGTCAGAGAGGAAAAGGGCAAAACCAGGAAGCATGGCTGATGGAAACAAATAATGATGAAGAATGAAGAAAAAAGGAATTAGTGAGACTGGGATTCATAGAATGGGAGAGGGGCAGCAGAGATACCAAGTCAAAAGGAGACACAATAAGAGATAAGGCTATGTAGAAAAGAAATAGACAGAGACAGGCACAGAAGAAAAGAAATGACCCAGAGTAGAAAAAGAGACAGAGGAATAGACAGACAGATAGATAGACTGTCACAGAATGACAGAAAAATATTATAAAGAGGGGGCGAATTAGCTGCTGCGTGAGTGAGTAAGAAAGTAATGGAAGGAAACATGTCTCTCACTCATCCTTACCTGTGCCTCGTTCTCCTTCAGCAGCCTGCGCGTGCGAGCTCCGCCTGGGTCATCGGTTAAATTCAGCATCACCACGCTCTTCCTCTCCCAGCCAATAAAGGAGCCATCTGTCAAACCCTCGACCATAGACAGGAAGTCCTGGTAGCCATTTTGACGTGTGGAAACCACAGAAAAGGCTGTCCAATCGTACTCCTCGAGCACCTCAAAGATCACTTCCAATTGGAGAGCAGTGGAGGTGCTGAACTGCAGGAAGATAGAGCCGCTCTCCTGCACATTGATAAAAGGAGAAAATAACTACTCCTTTTCCATCTCTCCACTCTATTCATTCCCTCTATAAGGCATCACAGGGACTGAAGCCAGTGTTTCTTACATAACACTAACTACAATTAACTCCAGGGTGATAGAGTAATTAAGGGGGGAAAACTACATTTCCCATGACTACGGTCTCTTCATTTTCAGTTTGCATCATCATGGAAATTGAATTTCTCATTTTTTCAAGTGTTTCAGAAATAGGAGTCCACTGCAGCAAGGAGAGGCAGCAAGGGGAATGTAACTGTGAATAGGTTTCAAATGGTTGCTGGCGCAAATCACCCACAGATTTAAATATCATTTCTGGAGACATGCAGGGCCTGTGTTAGGAAAACAACATGTTATCTCTCCAGAGTCGATCATTTTAAAATATGTATTTTGTAAGAAAAAAACACTGTTTTCCCCAATATAAGTTGAACCATGTCGTATTAATTGTCTTTAGACATAGTTAGGATGAGAAAATGAGAGAATACATGTCACACCTTGTGTTTTCCATGGCTCTATAGACAACTAGCCTAATAGACAATTGTAGCTCCACATGTGTCGTCACATGGAATAGACAACAGCCATCAAATATAATCAGCTGTAAGCTTTTGAGCAATGGTGACACTTTTGCAATGCCTGCACTGAGAGATCCTTTTCAATTTTTTATTACATTTTTTTGGGACAGTTTTCTTATTCAACAACGTGCACGATGCCGTGTAGACCCACATCAGATATTTTAAATGTTACAGCAAAGGTTCAGCTAGTCAACCTATTGGAGGTTACAGTCATTTTGCCAGATGACTTCAATTTACAAAGACTTCATTCAATCCAATGGGTTATGTGAAGTTGATTTTCATTTCAAAATCTAAATAGCCTCAAGTGAGCAGGTCCCATCATTTCATTCTGCTGTGAGCACATTCTTAGCCATTAGAGTAATAACCCTCGTCATACCTGTGGCACTCTGCCCAGTCCTGCTCCCCCTCCGACAGCCACAATAGGGAGGCCAGTCTGGGCCGAGACGAATTCCAGCATGGGGGCCAGTGGGCCCGAAGTCAGTGGGAGGGGTCTCTCATCCTCATACACTAGCCCCTGCACAGGTCTGGATGCCAGTAAGTCACACAGTTGGGAGAGCAGGCTCCTGGGACTACTGTCATTCACCTGCAAACAGAACAGGTTCAAATCAGTGTTCAGAGTTTAATTCATACCTTGTAAGTTTCAAGTGTATTCTCATGTGCTTAAGGATTGCTTAAGCATCTATATATAATGAAATTCTAATTTTGTATTACTACCAAACCACAGTGCAAAAAAAGATGTAAACAGTATGTGAATTCATAGTGTCAAGTGGCATAGTGGGAGATATTGCACATATTCAGTACTATAATACTATAGTAAGTGATACTGTACTTATATGTACTTGCATTACTTGGCATTGTCACTCTCAGCTTTAGATTGTTTTCAATTTCACTACGTTAAAGAAATCTTTATTGAAATCCTTGTTGAACTCCAAATTAGGCTGAGACTGCAGTTCTGTTCACATCAGATAAAACTGATCATAACGTCTTTCTCAAGTTCTAGCCCACCTGAAGCCAGATGACATTAACATAGCCCCACTTGGTGACAACACTCTCTCCGAAGCTGCTGTGCACTCGGCCAAAGCCTGGATACAGGACCCTGCCTCCAGCCGCTGTCACCCCCGCCTCGTCCTGAGCCACGGAGCCTGCGTGGATCACCGCAATGTTAAAGTGCATCGGTGCCACCTGGTCTCGCTCACGCTCCCGGGGGCGGAGCAAGAGATGAGGAGAGGCGACAGTCGGCCCCACCCATTCCACCAGGGCCAACAGGAGAGGCAGGGCAGGTACTGTGACCATGGCAACAGAAAAAAGAGGGCAGGAGAAGCGGAGCAGCAGGGGGCGCAAATAGAGAATGCCTAAGAAAGAGAAAGAGAGCAATAAGGAGAGAAAAAACAATGATTAGAATTAAACCTAGTTGACAAAGAGTTGGTCAAGAGCCAGAAAGACTGGGTATGAAAAGAAACAAAAAGAGAGGTGACATAAGTGTGTACAGGATAATCCAGATAAGAAAAAAAAAATGAAATAAACTTTATTTAGGCCACTGGATGAAATAGAGCAATACTGAGGAAAAAATAGAAACGGAGAAAGAGAGCGAAATTGATAGACAGATATAGCTGCGCTGGAAGGAAATGAATGTGTGTGCATGTGTGTGTTTGTGTGCTTGTGTGCATGTTCTTACAAGCAGCAGATAGATGATGATTATACCTGTTGTTATTATGGCAAATAAATAATATTAATTAAAATCTTATGCCTTTTATGCATATATTTGCACACACACACACACACACACACACACACACACACACACACACACACATTCAGTGGCACACTAAACACTAACCTGATTTCTAGAGAGAAATGGAGTTAATATTATAGACTTACATTCTCACAAACACACTTAAATACACAAATATGCACACAGTCTCTAACAAATCAGTTTTTAATTTACATACTGTGCCTGAATCTGAAACCACCAAACCCCCTTCTCGGTTTTATCCTCTTCTTCGCACTCTTCCTCTCTGTTTCTCATGACTTTGGGTATAAATGCAATCATTCAGGGTCACTGAGCTTGGCAAAATAACATTCTCAGAAATTATCTGTATTCTCTGTAACACTGCTTGCTTTGCTTGCCCTCTTTTTCACTTATGTTGCGTTTTTTATTCCTCCATCCATAAGCTTAAACCTACTGAGTTCCTCAAGGAAAAGACTTTAGGGAGAAGGAGAGAGAGAGAGAGAGAGAGAGAGAGAGAGAGAGAGAGAGAGAGAGAGAGAGAGAGAGAGAGAGAGAGAGAGATGTAGACAGACAGCAAAAGAGAAATTAAATAGCTGTTTGTTGGTAAGAGTTAAGTATAGTACCAATGATTAAAATGATAAGAAAAAAAAGTGGAGAGCGAAAGAATTAAATCTTGAGAGAGAGAGAGAGAGAGAGAGAGAGAGTGAGTGAGAGAGAGAAGAAGGAGGGAACGAGGGAAACACTGATTACCAGGATGTGTGAACGTGTGTGGCTTACACAACCTAGCAATCCTATAGTTTTTGTCTAAGCAGGTGTGACTGACGATATAAGACCGGGCCGAGTTGAAGAGACAGAATAAACGATTGGTAAAGGTTACTTTAGAAAACTGTAGATACTCCATTTTGCTTTAAAATACCACTGATGCATTCTACAATAAACATCATCGATTTAACGAACTGAAATGTGTTGAAATTTCAGCCCATGCAAGTTTTCAAAAAGAGAAAAGACTGAAAAATCTGATTAAGAAAGCAGGCCTGCCATGTGATGTATCTGATCTAACATTTTACACATCATTTTAATTGTAATGAAAAACGGAAAGTGAGAAAAATGATGTCCTTTTCTTTATATTTTGAAAGAATCATTTTAGAAAGTTGTTTTTATTAAATTTAGACTATAGATTATTCATCAATAATAAAAATAACACACGTAATTTGTTAGAATTATCTTTCTATCAGAAAAAAAAGACATAAATATTGGTTTTAGGCATGAATTTTCCCCTTGGTTATTCAGTAAGAAAATGAATCACACATAAATGCATGATAGCAGAAGTATCTGGCCATTCACTCTACATTATGCTGAGAAATGCAAGTACATTTCTTAACCTCCTATAAAAACAATTCGATTCATGTACTGATGGACCTCCAAAAACACTGTAACTACACTAGCCATATACAAATGCTGACCATTTTAATATGAATACCTGAAGGCTGCCCATTCACACAGTTATCCAATCAGTGAGACATGTAAAATCCTTCAGATACAGGTCAAGAGCTTCAATTAATGTTCACTTCGATCATCCGAATAGAGAAAGATGTGATTTTCACACATATGACTATGCATGAAAACATACATGAGTGGTAGTTCTATGGGTGGAAAAGCTTTCTTAATGAGAGAGGGAAAAGGAGAATGGTCAGACTGACAGGGGAGCTGGTTGGAGCTGACAGAGGATCTCTACAGTAGATCTTTATAACCATGCTTATGCCCAGCACACTGAAACTTAAGGCGGAAGGGCTTCAACAGCAGAAAACCACAACAGGTTCTGGTCCTGTCAGCCAAGAATAGGAATCTGAGGCTATCATGGGTACAGACTCACTGAAACTGGACAAGTAAAGACTGAAACACATTGCCTGGTCTTTTTCCAATCTACAACTGGGCTGTTTCAATGAGTCTGTCTCATTGAAATCCCAGGACATTAGCAGGTTCTGAAATCCTCTAACCAGCCCAATTGGCACCGACAACCATAAGATATCTATTCATTTTTCTCCATTTTGATGTTTAATATAAATAACTGCATGAATGAGCAATATGGTACTATTAAAGTGACGTAAATATTAATAAATATTACTATTAAAGTGTTTAAATATTAAAGTGAGTGTTTGTTATGTGTTAAATTTTGATGTTCCTCTGAGCTAGGCATACTGTACATCTATACATTTAACAAAGTCACAACAAGTTGACCTGATTGAACTAAAGAGGAAATGCAAACCTCAATCAACCTTATACAGAAATAATAAGAGGCCAAACAGTTGGCAAATATAGAAGGATGTCTCACTCATCTAACGCAACAAACCTTGTTGAATAACAAACATGCATTTTTTAGAATATAAGTATGAATAGACAGATGAAATGCTACCTACAAGATTCTGAGGCTTGTGACCAGTGTAAAGAAGTATACAGATGGTATCAGATGTACATCAGGCTTTGTATGTATAGTATCTGTTTAGTAACATATACAGATTTATCGCTGGTAATGAATAAATATTTAGGTGGAACGACTGCACATTGTAAGCTTTATTAGTCCTCTGATAGCATTTTGCATTAGTTCATTATGTTCTTGTAATTAGGAGACCGCTCTATATTTCAGGTCAACAGGCCATATAGGAGGTTAAATAGCTTGTGTTTATTTCATTTCCACTCTTGGAGAATGAGCAACATAATATCAATTCTAATCATGTAATGTGGCTTGTGACACTTCCAATGTCATTCTACATCATTGTCATTCAGAACCCATTCATGGCATTTATAATACAATTATCTAACAGTTTCCAAGCTGCATCCTATTATAGTCAGATCCCTAACAAAGATTAAGGCCTTAATACCTTGACAAATTTTTTTGTTGTTGTTAAATGGCGAAACTCACAGAAATCTAACACACTGCATATACATGACACTCCCAGCAATAAAGGTTGTAAAGTCCACATCATTATTTGTACATTGATAATCAATAATGCATGCTTTCATATTGCTGCATGAGGCTTGAAGCCACCCACAGCCAGGCAAGAACTGCAATACCACACCCCATTTCTGATTCACTTTCCATGGCTAGTTTGGAGCTAATTGGTTCTTACTTTGATCATATTCAGTATTCAGTGAGATGCGCATAGCCTGGATGGATCACACTGATTTTTGAAGTGGTGTGTGTGTGTGTATCACAGTCCAGTGCAGAAGTATGGAACGCAATCACACACATACACACACACACACACACACACGCGCACACGCACATACGCACAGATACACTTGTACAAACACATTATGCATGCATGAGCTTACACAGACGCACAGGCACTCATGCACACACACACACACACACACACACACACATGCACACACACGCACACGCACTCATAATCTCATGCATACTGTACAGGCTCAAGCTGATGTGCATTATGCAAATGTGAAACACCTGAAAGCGCACACGCGCACACACACACACACACTCACACACACACACACACAATCGAACACACTCAGGCCGTCTGGATCTTGATTCGCCTGCTGCTCGTTATGGCTGGCAGCACGACCGGATCTCCGGCAGCACACGATGGGTGCAGCAGCACTTGTGTCGCTCTCTGCTGTGCGGGTGTAAACACCTGTCATAAAGCATCGTGCCCACACCCTGATGACCACACCATCTCAACTACTTCATCTGACAAATGACCATAACATCAATTATGTGCTTAGACAGCAATAATAATAATAATAAAAAAAACATTGTTCTGCCACACTGTACAAGAAAGTTTCATGCACTATTTATACACCGGAACACTGTTCAATCTATTAGCAGAAACATGTTCTTGCTCTTAAAAAGGGACTAGCATGATGCAGAGCTGCAGTGAACTTCAATTACAGCACAGCACACAAAGCAAGAGCTGTATTAAATGTAATCTTAGCAGCAAAGCCAAAGCTATTTTATTACCTCCTTTTCTTCTTTTTTTTTTTATTTCTTTACACAATATAAAATCACCTTTCCACTGATGTCTGTCATCATAGTATCTGAAAGACTGCTTGCGATGTGTGGTTTCAGCGGAGACTGAGACTATGTAAGACACTTGAAAATCATTCATTCATACATTATTCAGTAAGAAGCACTGACCAGCTTAGTGCAGATGTGCTTCCGAGTGCATTTTAGTAACGATCATTAAGAGGAAGCCTTCACACAACAGCCAATAGAGGTAACATGAGACATTTAAATAATAAAGCAAATACGGTTCGGCAAGCCGGCACGTATACTGTATACACAGCTCTCAGTTGTAATCTTATCACCTCCACTGAATTACATAATTGCAGTGGTGTAACAGGGCTGAATATACTGTCTCCCTCCTTCGTCTGTAGTGCTCTTACCCAGACACTTGCTTCACTCACTAGCACAGTGAAATGGTACTGGAGCCTAACTAATAAATGTCTCTCATATTAGTACTGCTCTGTTCATCTCTGAGCTCTGAAAGATTACCGAATCACTCAACAGCCATTGGTTAAAGTAATGAAATTCATACATTTGACATCAGTACATTTCAGTGCAATTATGGAGCTGTAACCTATTATCGTGACACTTAAAAGATTCTTCTAAGGGATTTAGATTGAACGCACTGAATAAGTATGAAATTAACAGATGTGACAGAATTTGATATGAGGAAGTAAATGACATCAGAAATCCTTTCATTCGCTCTGACCTTATTCCGCCATAGTTATTAGGCTGATATTTGTTTGTTTCTTTGAAAACAAGGTTTCCGGGCTGTTGTCGAATAATCTGCAGTTTTAAAGCATATGTGAGGTGATTTGAAAGCAAAGTGCAGGATGGAATTATGCGACATCTCAGCAACATAAATTCTAAGATGTTTTCATACTGCACCATGCCATTAAACGGTTCTAGATCAAAGTCATATTAATCATGTGCTGTACAGTGGGATCAGTGCGAGTGACAAAGATTGAACAGATTTTTATCATTAATTTTTTTTTGGAGAATACATGAATTTAAAGTACTGCAGAGCAAAATACTGTATGTTACTCAATTAAACCAACCTGCAAACCTGTTTTTATTTATTTATTTATGTATTTATGTATTTATGTATGTATTTATTTATTTATTTAGAAAAAATTACCTTTATGGAAAACATTTCGTTTTTTTGGTTGGTTTTTTTTTTTTGCAACTTTTTGGAAACTAACAATGGTGGACTATACTAAGAATCATAGCTGTTTCATTTTAGGCTCTGATAAAAATGTCATCACTCTCATTTCATCATCTCCTTCAGTTTATATTCACTAGCAGACTTGAGGACACTTCATGCTCCACCCATTTATAAAGAGTCTTTTTGCTCTGTTTTTCTTTTCTCGTCTGTCTCTTTAGCACTAGCTCTGAAAGCTGCTTGAGTGAACAAATGGCACATTTTTGTCTCACAGAGTCCATCTAATCCAACTGGTTGCTTTGACCCATTCACAAAAAAATATTTAAAAAGCCTCATTCAGAAAAACACAAAACCTTTAAAAAATATCATAATCAATATGAGTTTCCCCTTAATGCACTCACATTTTAAAAAATTGGCAAAAAAACAGTCTTCACTCTCCTAACCCATCCATTAACTCTATTTAATTTAACCAACACTTTTCTATTCGGTTCTGAATTAAACACTATTCTGTTCCATTTAAAGATATAGAGTCTTTTCATTTGACCTCCAATTACAGCACAAATTTCACTGTAGCACATTTCACTAATGCCAGCTGCATATCCACCTCTGCTTAGCCCCATTCACAAACATCCATGGCTGCGTCCCATTTTCTACTCCATTCTTACAAAGCTGGCTGCTTTTCAGAAGCACTGCGATGATGAATGGCTTCCCGAACACCTCTATTAGCAGGTAGTTGGCTGTGTAGAAGCTTCGGCGGGGTGGATCTGCACTACGCAGCTATTTGGCAGTAGGTGCTGGGTGCTAGAGCTTGTGGGCAAAAATGAACGCAGCTGGTCCAGCTTGCAAGTTCACAGGTCTGTACTGCATGCTGCAGGAGCGTGTGGTCTGTAGTTTAAACACATTTTAACCAATTTAACTCTTGGGATCGATCGGTCTGTCCAGACTTACATCTCTCACTCTCAAAGCTACACACCTTTCCTATTAGTTACAGAATAATTTATAACAGTGACTGAATAATGTGGTTTAAGATGAATAACTGAATATTATAGCACAGCACTGTTGAATTCCTGACTCTGAAGATGTTAAATCATTAGCTGCAACGTCACAGACTGTAGTTCCAGCTCCAAAGCAAACAACAGGTTTATTTTAATGTGCTTTTTCTAGTACATTATTTTTTTTAACTTTCAACTTGCACCGGAAACTTGTATAATAAACTATCCACATGAATTGACTGAAAGAACGTGTGTAATTGTTTATATGGTGAAATTTACGTTCACTGGTACGCATTTTTGGTCACTGATTCTAACTGTACTTTAGCTGTACCCTTTTTTGCCTTAAAAACATCAAGAGATATAATACAGAAGTTAATGAGGAAACAAATATCCCTAGCTCTTTAACATAGGTGAAAAGAAATAGCCTGTCTTGCGGATGTCCTATAATATTAAGAGTAATATAATAATAATAATAATAATAATATAAATGAATTAGAAATGTGATACAATGTCCTTAGCAAAATGCTGTAGTATAAGAGGAATAAAACACATTGGAAAATATGCCTTAAACAGTTAAAGATCTAAATATCCAAACTGATATGCCACATAGTGACTGAATGTAAGGGATTTTGATTTTGTTGAGGACAAACTGGGGTTCAAACTGATCCAAAATAAAATACTCCCTAAGCTTAAACTACCCTGTGCTTAAACCATCTATGAGTACTCCTTAATTTCTCTTGATTCAATTTAAAATCACGTCTTAAAAAATATATATAATTAAGAAAAGTGCTAAAATGTGGATTTTATCCAGAAAGAGACTGAATAGGAATTTAAACAATATGCTCCAGGTCATCTGTAGCTAGAAGTGAATTTGCAGTCGTTTGACTCAGTGGTATTCAAACCTTGAGGGAATAGAGAGCACAGAAAATAAGGAAACAGGTTTGCACTAACATCCTCACAATTCTGCAGTAGTGTTTATCTCTGGCTCTGATTAAATCTTATCCATAATTTGTGATAAAATAGTGATATTGTATTAAAATGTTATATTGTATTAGTCTGGTTGCTTCTGTGTAAGAGTTTGGAGACTCATTTGATTTTAATGAGCATTCCTTTGTATGGAAACCTTTCCTTGTCGGTTATTTACAGAACATGTAGGCTCTATATAACATTAAAAGAACGTCCTACAGCATTGGCAAGCTTGTATAATGTATTAAAATGCATTAAATTAATTAATGCAAATGAAATATGAAATACTTCCTGTTATTCCACAGCACAACTGAATGATCTAGTCAGAAGGTGTGTATTAAAGTAAAATGTAGTGATATTTTTTAGTTAGGAGATATTTATTTAACAATCATAAAAGAGTCACAATGCTATGTAAACTTTCCCATCCAAAGAAAATGAGAAAACCATGCTATGGTTCAATGAGGAGTCAGAAATCAGGCTATATTTAAATGTTTATCACAGACTGACAATGGTCTAGTCAAGTGAAAATGTTTTATGTTTAATGTCCTATTAAATTAAGCTTTTCTATTATGCCAGGCCATTTTGAAACGATTACTTTCTAGAGTAGGAATTCAAGTAGGATGATAATAACATAGAAATCTATATTTCATTAAATACCTTTAAAGCATTTATCTGATTTTGAACAAATTTGCACACCACAGCTTTAGAAGAATGTTAGGATTAACTGTGGAGAAGGATCATGAGCAAACGGTAAACACAAACACACACAGATTTTCACCTTGGGTCAAAACACACAAAGCACACAAACCTTCTGCATATTTTTGTATTCTGCACACCCACACACACTTCACAAAGAAGCAGGATGTGTGGGGAAATCCCTCAAGTAAACCGAATCCATTTGCGGATCCTCTTTGAACATTATCAGTGGTGACCACTGGTATAATGCGACTACTCAAAATTCAGTCATGCATCCACACACACTCATGCTTTCACACAACATCTGCTGTATCCTTACACACACCGGGTGCCAGGAAAGAGACCGGATTCACATTGTGCACATCAACACACACTTCATGGGCACTAACACACACACATACACACAGCTGTCAGTTTATCCTGTACCTTGCATGGCCTGCACCCACAAATACCATTACACCTGCACAGAAAAACAGATGGAGGCTCCCATCAGCATGTTATATATGATTTAGATGTACATCTATACAAACGGATGCATATGTACACACACAGACAAACACACATATACATAAATATTTATACATGTCTGGAACACTATGCACAAGATGGCAGCATAAACTCTACTCAGCAGAGGAACTCATATAGGAACTCCAGTACAGTGTGACACAGACACATGCTTGAAGAGTCACACATACACTCACACTAGGCTTATGACATAAAGCCTAGTCCGTGTTAGGGTGGTGCTCCAAAGAAATCCAACACTTTGTTGGACACGGTCATTATTAAAGGTCAATGGCCGCACAGTGGTGTCATTATCATAACAAGGAAACTGTCACAGGAACCTTTGATCCGACACGCACGTTTCTGACAACCGCGATTAACATTCCGACACACAGGAGACTGAATACCCTGCACTCCAACCTCACTATGTTACTCATTCTTGCGAGCAATCTGGCTCACAGGCTCACAAAGATGCACAATTGATCTGCATATTCGAAAAAAGAGTGACATTGTTAAAGGCATGCCATAACTGCCAGATCAAAGTGAATGTAAGAAAGCGACAAGTCCTGCGTATGCACATAAAGGAGAGTCACTATTAATATCACTGGGCAAAAACAGAATGGAATAAAGAAGATACATGAAACATATTAGAGGTTCAGTTTTCCAGTAAGATATATTTTCGCTCGGGTCCATTTATGCGTTAAGTTACAAAACCTAAACATCCATTATTAGTAGTAATATCGTTATTATGCAGTTACACAGTCACTAAATCATATAACCCACAAAATGAGGTAATACTTATGCAGAAAATTTTAGTGCAAGAATAATTAATCAGTAAGTAACACCCATGAATATGTATAACTGCTTAAGCTATAAGTTAAATAAGTTTCTATTTGTATTTCATGCGAACAATAGAATGAAATCCCACACTATTTGCTGGATGCAAGTATTTAGAAATATATAGTTAGAATATAATCATTGGAACTCAATAGCAATATCACATATTTAATTTAAAAAAAAATGTGTGCAAATCCTATTCTCATACTACAGCTTCTCACTGAGGACAAGACAGTATTTCCAGCATGTGCTCTTCAGAAAACCAGATAACCTTATGACCTGATCAATGCTCACAAGCCTATAGTTTATCCACACATACAACAATAAAGGCTCTTCTTAGTCCAATAACCCTAGGAGATTTTTTTCACTCTTCAATTGTCCAGTTAAGGTGAACCAGTGCCCACTGCTGCTTCAGTGGAGTCAGAGAGGATGTGGTCTTCTTCTGTTGTAGACCATCTGCATCAAGGTTTTGACTTGTGCCTTCTGAAGCGCTTTTCTGTTCACCGTGGTTGTAAAGAGTGTTTATGTGAGTTACTGTAGACATCCTGTCAGCTCAACAGGTCTTGCCAGTCTCTTCTGATGTTTCTTTTCAACAAGGCGTTTCCACCCACAGAACTGCCGTTCTCTGGATTCTTTTTTTTCCTGCGCCAATCTGTGTAAACTGTTGTGTGTGAAAATCCCAGAAGATCTGCAGCTTCTAAAATACTTAAATCAACCCATCTGGAACCAACATCCAAGCCATGGTCAAAAGCACTGAGGCAACTGAATCTCTTGAGCTGTATCTGCATGATTTTATGCATTGCAATGCTATCACATGATTGATAAATTGCATGGATGATTGAAGTACTGAGCAGGTGTACAGGTGTTTATAAAGAGTATAAATACTCCTTACTTATAAATACTTTGCAGGTATACACTGTCTCCACTGTTAATCAGAGCAATGCTAGCCATTTGCAAACTTCTCATCCCAGACTCTACTCATCGTGACATGAATTCCACAAGATGCTGGAAACATTCCTTTGAGATTCTGGTCCATGTTGACATGATTGCATCACCTGCATATTTTTTATGCTGTGAATCTCCTGTTCTACCGCAAAGGTGTTCTTTTGGATTCTACTGGGAAGGTGACTGAAGATCACTGAACTCATTGTCATGTTCATGAAACCAGTTTGAGAGTCTCTTGCTTTGTGACATGGTGCATTATCTTGCTGGAAGTAGCCATTAGAAGATGGTAAATTGTGGCCGTGAAGTGATGCACATGATCAGCAACAATACTCAAATAGTCATTATTCAGGTGATGATTGATTGGTATTAACAGTTCAAAGTGTGCCAAGAAAACATTCCCCACACCATTACACCACCTCCACCAGCGTGCACTCTTGTCACAAGGCAGTTTGGTCCATGGATTCATGCTGTTGATGCCAAATTCAGACCCTATCATCAGTGTGTCTCAACTGAAATCCAGATCCATCAGAAGTTTTTTCAGTTTTAAACTGTCCAGTTTTGGTGAGTCTGTGTCCACAGCAGCCTCAGTTTTCTCTTCCTGCCTGATATTAGTGCGTGTTCTGTTTTTGTAGCTCATCTGCCTCAAGGTTCGACATGTCATGCATTCTGAGATGCTTTTCTGCTCACCACAAATGTACAGAGTGGATATCCAAGTTACTGTACCCATTCTGTCAGCTTGGAGTAGTCTGACTATTCTCTGCTGATCACAATCATCAATATGGCATTTCCATATGCAGTACCGCTGCTCTATGGATGTTTATTCTTTATAGTGCCATTCTGAGTACACTCTAGAGACTGTTGTGTATGAAAATACAAGGAAATTAGCATTTATAGAAATACTCAAACAATTACTGGGTCTTACATCTCTCAGATAACATTTTTCCCCATTCTGGGGGTGGCTCAAGTGGTTAAGGGTTGTTGATTAGAGGATCAGGGAAGCACCACCAAGCTCCACTGTTGGGCAATTGAAAAAGGCCCTTAACCCTCCCTGGTCCAGGGGTGCTGTATCATAGTTGCCCCTGCACTCTGACCTCAACCCCCTTAGCTGGGATATGCGAGGAAAAGAATTCTGCTGTCATGTATGTGTGGCAATAATAAAGGCTTCATGCCCTCAGTTCATCTTCTTCATTCTGATGGTTGATGTAAACATTACACAACATGTACAGATGTTCGTAATAAAGTGCTTTGCCCCACCTTCCCCCGCCCTGGTTGTTGTCAATGTGATCGGAGAGAAAATATAGAAACAATTTAAAAAGAATAGAAATGGCTGAACTATCAGCATGGTTTGTGAATTCTGGGCCTGATCATTCCTCAACTCCAGCTGTCTCAATCACATTCATAATTAGCCTTAGATATTGACTTGCGGACAAATGCTATTAATTCTGCTTGTGCAGTCGGTATATGTGTTTGCACTTGCCTGCAGTATTCTCTTTATATAATTTAATTGGTTTCATGTCCCATATTATAAATAAACTACAGTAGTAGCAAACTATTAATTTAAACCACCATAACCCTGACCAGGCAGTTATATATATGTATATATAAATTACATTGTTGTTCAAATGTATTACTTTACAGGAAGCAGAAAACTCATGCAATTAAAACATTTTCATTTGTCATGTTAGTCCTTACTATGTCATGCTAGTTAACTTTTTTTTTCTGATACACCTCATAACACAGGGCCGGTCATGTTCACTTCTAGCCATTAAAACTGTCAGTGGAATGAAATCCATAAATACGAAATTAAAAACACCCCTTTGGGCAGCACTGTATTGTTCATCAAACATACATCATGTCTCTGCATAAAAACAAATATATGCACTCATGACATCTAATCTAATTAGACAGAGGTGTACTCATACAATTTAAATCACACTGTGGTTATTGGCGTGTGTAAAGAGCCTGCAGCTGTAGGCTTCGATGGAATGTAAGGAAATGGTGGGCTCATTTTTAATCAAATCCCCTCCGATTCAATCACATAAAGTGTTTTTAGAAGCAATGGGACTCTAAGAGGGTTTTCCCTGGTAACTGTACATGACCGTAGTTGTAAGTGGACAGAAATATCCGTGGTTACGGTAACCGTGGAGATGGGTGAGAGACAGCTTCCGGTAGAAACTCGTGGCTGAGGAGAGCAGGATGCCGTCAAGTGTCACTCTCTCCCAAAGCAAACATTTGCAGCTCATTTTTAAATTAACACTTTACGTTTCCGTTTTCAGAACCTATTCATCATCAAGAGACATCATACATTTCCTCTCACAATTTCCTTCTTTCTTCTCACTGCCTTTCTCTCTAAGAATACTATGCACTGCCAAAAACAGTGTCAGTGTGCAAAATGTGCTTAGGGTTTTGTGTATGCTTGTGTTTGAGCTGTGTCTGTGGGCTAATGTGAATTAGCACCCTGTTTATCATTGCGGCCCTGACCAAAACCACACAGGAGCCGGCAGAGAAGGGAGCACTGTAATCTCCTTCAAACACTGGTCTCTGATCTCGTTAAAGACTAATTGATGTACAGTGTTAACAAGCTTTACCTTAATTAGTCACATTTAAGTGAACAGGGGATACAGAAGGAGGGAAACAAGAAAGCCAAGGCAGTTTAGGGTGGGCTGGAAATATTAGCTGTGCTATTCGATCAAAGTGTGCACAGACATGAACAGACAGACAAACAGACTGATAGATAGACAGATAGATAAAACAGGTGGACTGATCGATGAATAGATGTTAGGAATTGAAAGAGACAGGCAGTGAGGTGCTGTAAGAACAGCAGAAGAGAGAATAAAAGAGATAGATATAAGGGAGGATGACTTCAGGATAAGCATTAGTAAGGAAAAAAGCCAGACAATATTTAAAAAAAAAAAAAAAAAAAAAAAAAAAGAAGATAGGAAGGCAAAGACAAACAGAAACAGTGAACCCAGTTTCTCTCATCTCACAATCTGAGCCCTCCAACCATGTTTGGCCTCAGACACTCAATTCCAGCTGTCCCCTCTTCCCTCTGCTTCCCATTTTCCCACATCTTCCTCTCACTTACTCCTCTCATCATTCTTTCTGTTTCTCCACTGTTGATTTCTTTCACACTGTTCTCCCTCTTGCCGTTTACTCCATCCCACTCTTCTCCCCTTCCCCCAACCATAACACTTCATCCAAACCTCACTACACTACTGCCATATCTCCCTCATTATATGTGTATTCAATTTTTACATTCTTCTATTCTAGACCATCACTACACCACTCTCATTGTCTCCTTTTTCTCTCTAACTCTGCTCTTGCTCCTGGAAAAACAGCTGAGAGACTGATGGCGAGAAGCTATATTGACACGGATGGCAACACATGAGCGGCACTATCTGCATTAAAGTGATGCAGCAGTGCCTGTGTGTGCGTATTGCTTACTTTTATTTAAAAGATTTGTTTTCAAAGAATAAATACAGATTTAATTCTGGTGTATTTGAGGGAGATGTAGCAAACCATAGTGATTTGTTCGCTTGCAGAACAGTGTATAGATCCCCTTTGACAAATGAGATTTCAGATCATTTAATCAAAGCAAATGGCATATAAGCTAATTATATTGGCATGCTTTGCGACATTATAACCAGCATACAAATTTTTAACCTTTGTATAGACATGAAATACACTGATGAGTAACCAAACCTCCTCCTGGATATCTACCTACCTGTAGAGTCTAGCTCCAAACTAGATATAACATCTGATCCAGTTGATCAAGTGGTTAGGATTGTGGTATGATTAAACTCTGCAGTAACACTGATCTCCTAAAGGAGGCCACTGCAAGGGCTCCACAGTACAAGTGAGTGAGTACAGTACAGACCTGTTGTATGTCAAGCCTGCAGAGAGTGACTGAGCATTTGTTTTCTTTTGATTAAAAATGCCCTTAAAAAAATCAATATTTTCATCTTGTAAGACCCAAGCTCGAAGGGGAGAGATGCAAAGTTACTGAGGATGATAGAATGATGAAGGCCTTACTCCAATGATTTTAGTTAATCCACTTGCTGCGGTCCTCTCAAATCACGTGACAAGAAGAAACCGCGTTGGCCTATCAACTAATCAGCATCGACATATCGCCTAATGAACCTGACTCAGTGTTCTGCTGTTCACATCCAAATCATGCAGCCATGGACATTGGACATAATCACAGTTTTATGCACTTGAACAGCCTTGATTTGTATTATTTATGGTCAAGTGTAAGTCTATAAAATTCTTCTTGATGGTTTTAGAGAGCCTGCTGTGTGCAGCGCACAGTGAGAGCTTTATCGACAGCTGCGCTCCGTGAAATTGATAAAGCCGCAGTTTACGCGACTGGAGAGGAGCGGGCTGACAGCGCACTACGACCAAAGACTGCTTACCGCTGTTGCTGTTGCTCTTGCTGCTAATGTTCAAGCGGCCAGAGAGGCGGAATTTTAAACACACTTCAATATTCCATGGCCATTGATACACAGATGTTGTTATCTTTAATGAATTCATGAACTCAGCTCACAGACTGAGCGTCTCTGCTGTCTCAGTGTCTCCTGCAAACATGCTGCAAACATGCGCGCGCGTGTGCATGTGCATGCCCATGTGTACGTGTTCCGAGAGCTCTATAGTATGTGGAAGAAAAGTCACAGTACTTATGGCCTATGAGCGAGCGCACGGCAATGACAGAAGGGTCAAAGCCCCATGCGCGCCGGCTGTCTTCCACCTCTCCATCCCGCACCAGTCAATCTCTCACGTCTCTTTCAGACATACGTGTTCCCGCACCCGCACCCGCACGCACATCCCCATCAAATACCGCAACAGTGTTCCGTCACAGCCGCTCCGTGCGCCCGTTTCCAGCCCGCGCAAAGACGCTTAAAAAAACAACAACAAAAAAAAAAAAAACACCTCATCCCGCAACGCGACGTTCTGTTTGTTCCAGATGTAGGCTACTTACTGCGGTTTTCACGCGCCTGTCCCCCCTCTCTCTCTCTCTCTCTGTCTCTCTCTCTCTCCTCTCGGCCCTCCGCTCTCTTCACATCATCTTCCTCGGGCTATATCCCTTTTGGCGTGTTCTCCCCCGGCAAATGCACCTACATAGGGATTCTACATGGATTCAATTTTCGCGAGCTCACTTACTCTCTCCCTCTCTTTCGCTCCCCCTATCCTCTCCTCTCTCCCCTTCCTCTCTCTCTCTCTCTCTCTCTCTCTCTCTCTTTCCCAGCTCTTTTGTTAAAATTCAGTATATGCACCCGGTCACCTAGCAACCGTCAACCTCTCTCTCTCTCTCTCTCTCTCTCTCTCTCTCTCTCTCTCCCCATCACAAGCGACACGTGTTGAATGCTAAACTTAGCGGCGTGCAGTAATAATACTAACCGGCTGGCTCGCGTTCTTTCCCCCTTTCTTGCTCTCCTTCTCCCTCGCTCACTGCTTCACCATCACCGTTCGCCTTCGTGTATCATAAACCAATATAAATATTTACTAGAAACGCTCAGCCTCCCCCATCACCCCCCACCCGTCTCGTCCCCTCCGCGCACAGACTCTCCTGCAGGGTTGCCAGATTGAATCGACCGACCATTTTTTGCGAATTAGACGTTAATTGTTTCGGAAGTACATATACACCCACCGTCCATTTTCATAGGACCAACTGCACACCTTCTTAATTAATCAGTTATCGAGTCAGCCAATCATGTAGCAGCAGCAAAATAAATAAATAAATAAATAAATAAATAAATAAATAAATAAATGCGGATACAGGTCAAGAGCTTCAGGTAATGTCACATCAATCAACATAATGGGGGAAAAGTGTGAGCTGTGTGACTTTGATCGAGGCATGGTTGTTGCTGCCAGGTGTGCTGGTTTGATTATTTTAGAAACTAATGATCGTCTGGGATTTCCACACACAACAGTTTCCGGAGTTTACACAGAAAGGTGAAAAAAACAAAAAACATAAAGTGAGTGACAGTTCAGTGGGTGAAAATGCCTTGTTGATTAGAGAGGTCAAAAGAATTTGTTCAAGAGGCCAGGAAGGATATAATAACTCATATAATCACGCTTTATTGAAGAAGACCGCATCAGGTTCCAGATTCAGGAATCTGAGGTGGTGGTGGGAACAAGCTCACCAAAACATTTGAAGATTAGAAAAAAATCACCTCATCTTTCTCAGCTCTCCAATGTGGGTGAGTCTGTGCTATGATGTCCTTGGATACAGGAGTGGAAACCCATGTAGTCTTCTGCTGTTGTAGCTCATCCACCTCAAGGTTTGATGTATTATTTGAGTTACGATAAACTTACTGTCAGCTCAGACCAGTCTGATCATTTTCCTTCAGAGTGCAGATGCTTTGCTCACAGGATGTTTTTTGTTTGTTTGTTTGTTTGTTTTTCACAATTTCTATGAAGACTCTAGAGACTGTTGTGTGTGAAAATCCCAGGAGATCAACAGTTTTTTAAATACTCAAACCAGCCCATCTGGCTCCAACAACCATGCCATGGTTAAAGTCACAGAGATCACATTTTCCTCCATTCTAATGTTTGATGAGAATATTAACTGTAGTTCTTGTTTATTGTGCTGCTGCCACTTGATTGGCTGATTGGATACCTGCGTAAATGAGCAGGTGTACAGATGTTCCTATTGAAGTGGATGATTGTTGAGTTTAAGTAACTGTGATTATACCACTTTGTTGAAAAAAGTGCCAGAGTTACAGACTGTACAAACCATAAAGCCTATTTAGGCTATAATGAGATAAAGATACCAGACTGAATTTTCTCTTGTGACTGGTGTGATACTATCAAGGGGACAGGTTTTGTTCCTGCAGTATTTATCTTTTACATGGGAAACTGCATGTGGTGTGCCTTAAATTGGCTTTCAGAGAGACATTTTAAAGGTGTCATCAGTGGCCTTGAAGATGTAATAACGTATCATAAATTATTTTTTAAAGGTACACTATATTCACATTTCCAAGTGAAAGATACATACAAATAATGTACCCTTGATGGTACCACTACATCAAGTTTAGTACATTTATTTCTGAGAGTGTAGGCATTCCAGATGTTTGCTCACACAACAGCTCAGAACACACATACACTTAACCAATCGAGAAAAAAGTCTTAGCTACCTGGCAGGTGGATGCACTTCCCTCAGACCCATCTAAGACGAATTTATATTCTCCTGGACAATATGTATGAGCACACTTTCACATTTCCTCCAAGTATCTGGATTTCTTTCTTTTCTTAATTTTTCAAGGATTTCTCTGGGTTCTTTGGTTTCCTCCTATCTCCCTCTCTAAAAAACATGCCGCTAGGGGGACTGGTTGAAATTGAAATAAATTGAAATAAGGTGTGAATGAGTGTACCAGTGTTTTCCAGCCTCTTATCCACTGTGGCAACCTTGACCAGGATAAAGTGGTTACTGTAGATCCATCCATCCATTTTCTTTGCCACTTATCCTACACAGGGTCATAGGGAGCCTAGAGCCTATCCCAGGAGACTTGGGATATGCTGGATGGGGCGTCAACCCCATGCACACACACTCACACACCAAAGACAATTCAGAGATGCCAATCATCCTACAACAAATGTCTGTGGACTGGGGAATGAAACCAGAGTACCTGGAAAAAACCCCTGAAGCACAGAAAACATACAATCTCCACACAGACAGGTCAGAGGCAGGAAATGAACCCCCAAACCTGGAGTTGCCAGAAGATGACAAAGCTATGACAAAGATGCCTTGGACAAAATTCCTACAAGGCTAATAGATTATACTAGCAGTGGAGGCTTGGAAGACTGAAGTGCCACAGGCCAGTTGAGTAGGCTTGTGATCACAGTAAGCAGCACCCCCACAGATCAGTCCAGGACTCCAGGTGGTGAACTGGTGGTGAACTCTGGGACAGACAGTACAGAGGATTCAGAAATGGAACTAAAGATACAGGCAGGTAATATAGAAGTGAGCTGTCAGACTTTGTGCCAGTAATGTGATGAAACTGAGTTTTATGCAACCCTTGTTGTGGCATAACATGCAACCAAAGGGAGCAGGTGAAGGGAAGACGTAGGTAAAAGAGCAAGTTGAAACTCTGGACCAGCAAAGCCAAAAATACAACTGAATACTATTATCTCGGCAGATAAAAAGTAAGGCCATGTCAGGAGCAGAAGTATGAGCCAAGGCTAGCTTGGGATCAGTAGAATGCACTTTACTGATAAAAAGTTGCTGTCATACAATAGGAACAAATAGGTGTGTTGGATTTTACTATTTGATTGGAACAGAACCAGCCCAAGACTTTGCTTAGGGACTGGGACAGGGTAGACATTGGAGGACCAGCTACTGGTGCACTAGACAACAGTACTAGGAACTGGAAATAAATTAAAAAATGCACTAAAAGCAAAATTTTGGACTTAATGAACAGTCCAAGGGGACACGGTGGCTTGGTGGTTAGCACGTTTGCCTCACACCTCCAGGGCTGGGGGTTCGATTCCTGCCTCCGCCGTGTGTGTGTGTGTGTGTGTGTGTGTGTGTGTGTGTGTGTGTGTGTGTGTGTGTGTGTGTGTGTGTGTGTGTGTAAGGAGTTTGCATGTTCTCCCCGTGCCTCTGGGGTTTCCTCCCCCGGTCCAAAGACATACATTGTAGGTTGAGTGGCATCTCTAAATTGTCCGTAGTGTGTGTGATCCTGCATTGATGCCCAATGACACCTGAGATAGGCACAGGCTCCCCGTGACCCAAGAATAGATCGGACAAGTGGTAGACAATGAATGAATGAACAATCCAATGTCAAATGTGTAAATGACACTGTGTGGGAATGTAAGGTGTTAAAGTGGGCACTTTCATTTTTTCCATTTCACTCTAAAAAAAAAAATAGTATGGCTAGATATGGCCAATCTTCCATAGCAGTAACTATTAATTTTTTACAGATGCCTTATGTAGTCATCAAAATGCAGTTCTTGTTATTAACAAAATATGTTTTCTACCTCAAGTGAGCATTTGGTCTCATAAAAGTGGTGAAATGTCCTTCACTACATTTCATTTCCATAATTCTCTTTTCCACAAAAATATTATTAGATTTTTTTTAAATGGGGGAAGGGTGGCGTTGTGTTGTAGCCTAGTTTAAAACTTTAGATGCCTAATTAATAATAAACCATAAAACTACAGAAATCAAAGCTTCTAAATAACAGGCTATACAATTACAAGCACAATGCAATTAATAAAATAGTCCTTATTGTAAAGCAAACCTTGCCCTATGGTGCTACATCTTTTATGCCTCTTCAAGAAAAAAAAGGGGGGGAGGGCAGATTTTACAGGACCAGGATATAGCTGTTCTGTGCATGAGGCTCTGTGTTGTGTGAAAAAAAAAGAACTTTAGCCTTTACACAAAAAAAATAAAATAACAAAATCTAGAAATAAATGATGACTAAGCGTGGATACACTGATGAATTCCTGCAGTGCTTGTTTACACCTGAAAACACTACGCGTGTCAATAAAGAACAGTTTTATTTAATAGGATCTCATAAAAATCCCTCCCTTTTTAAAAGTACATAGGATTTTCATTTTCTCTTGATTTTTATAGGCACAATGTGGGATCTAAAAATCAATAATTAAAGAACAACAAATCTGGAGCTCCTGACACTGTATTCCAGATCACAGATTCCTATCAACATGAGCAATCAATGTTTTTCAGAAGGTCTTCTGTTACTGAGGTATTGCACATGCTCTGTGATGCAGCCCAGCTGACGAAATTCGGCCAAGCCTGTCGCATAATGGACTTTTACATTTTCCCTGTCTCTTTCACTGAACAAATCCATTAGACATCACTAGCGTGTGTGGGGGAGAGAGAGATAGAGAGAGAAAGAGAGAGGAAGAAAGAGAGAATAGAAGGATGAGCAATCAACAGCCACGGTACCGTTTAATTGTTGTGTTCACCTTCCCTTCACCCAAAATTTGCTTTCCTACAGTCCCCAGTCTACCTCTGACAAGTGGGCGGCATGATACGAGAAGACACTTCTGATCCATTATCATTAGTGGAGATAGTAATACTCATATAAGCTTGGCTGATATTTAGTTATTCAGTTAGAGAATTCTTCGCTTAATGGTTTTTCAACAGATTGTTTTTTTACAGGATCTTCATTCATGAATTCATCACACTAAACCCTCCCAATTATCCCAAGGACCTCAAACATCCCCACCCACCCCACCCTGACACTCCCATCTCACGTGTTCTACAGACCACAATAAAATCACAGTGCAGATTTTGATTACACAAAGCACATGTTAATACGCATTTCAATAGCGCTGCACTGCCAGTGTGTGTGTGTGTGTGTTCTGCTGTTTGAGGAAGTGCTCAAAGCACAACAGATGAGTCAATACTGATAGTGAAAGATCCATTTTGCTTTGGGAGTGTATACAGTCACACAGCAAGGCCTGCCTAGGCAGTAAAAGAGAACAAGAAACAAAGAAAGATTGAATTAATCTCACAAAATTAAATGTACCCTATTTAATACAGAATGGCTGAACTGAGACACAACTGGGGATTATTGGAGCACAGCCATTTTCACATTCATCCTAAGGTTACACTGCACACAGTATGAAGCTCTATCTCCGCACCCCTACAGCGTGTATGCAAATGAACCTGTCAATTATGAAATCATGTAATAAAAAAATAAATTCACTTCATAGGCAAGTACTCACTGAAACTTTGTAAACACAGCTTCCTGCATTTTAAATGCTCTGCTTAGAATTCATGCTATAAATATCCTTGACTATAGGTTTTCGGTTAAAATAAGGACTCGCAAGCATGCAGAAATATTGCATATTTGAATTTAAGCACACAGATTAACAAGAGACATCTGCAAAAGTGTATTATTCGGCCATTTGGACCTGACAACTGTTGTTTTTTTTTTCTGTCATTAGGGGATGAATTAAAAATATTCTAACTGTGCCAAACAATCTCATAAATGCCCCGTAAGTGTATTGCAATTAAACTATCGTTAACTATCTGTATCTGTTAAATGCTCCAAATATCCATTTGTGTAGCTGTGTATAAATTAACAAAATAAACCTATTTAAAAAAAATAATTATAACATTTGGTATGTTCTGACATGCCTTTCTGCTTACTACAGTTCCAAGGAAAGGTTATCTGAGTGACCATAGCCTTTTAGTAAACTCAAACCAGTCTTGCCATTCAGCCCTGGCCTCTCTCATCAACAAGACATTTCCCCTTGCAGAACTGCCACTCACTGGATGGCGTGTTTTTTCCTTGCACCATTCTCTGTAAACTCTTGAGAATGGTGGGTTTGAAAATCCCAGGGGAAGCAGCCCGTCTGGCACCAACAACCATGCCACAGTCAGAGTTGACTGAAATGACATTTTCTTTCTCCATTCTGATGTTTGATGTGAACATTAACTGAAGCTCTTGACTAGTGCTGCCACTACATGATTGGCTGATTGGATAATTGGGTGAATGAGCATGGGTACAGACCTGTATGAAAGTAGCCAGTCAGTGTACAACAGCTGATGTAACTTCCATACTTTAGAGTGAGCTACCATGTTTTTCTGCCAAGAGCAAGTGCATCCTGAGTGATAAATCTTTCCCCCAATGCTGCAAGTGTGACATATATAATGCTCAATGTGAAAGAGGTGCATGCTGATGCCATTTCCCTGGTTGAAACCAATGGAAAAATATTTCCTGTTGTAACAGTGGCACTTTACAGTTGAAGACCCTGGATGCATGTTATACACTCCCAGGCTGTTAAAGGGATTATATGATACTTCATTGTCCCACAATCCCTTGCCATTATAATCAAACAGGGAAAATTCCAAACTGAATTTTCTTTCAGTGGACACCTTCTCTCAGTGGAATTGTTTTAAAAGCACAGACCTTTGGATGATTAGCTATGCGGACCAGGATATAGCATCTGGCATTATTGTCGGATAAAAGCGACAGGATCTTGGCGAACACAGAGAGAGGCTAATAAGGAAGTAAGGGAGAGACAACAGGGAGATGGTGAGAGAGTAAGTCCTATTCAATAGGCTGCCACCACATAGGCTCCTGTCTCACACTTAGACTCCGTGTCAATGAAATTTATTCCATTGCAGTTAGAGAAGGAAATAAAGGAGGCCTCAGCTCAGAATATAGCTAATCTATTATGGTGCCCTTCCCATATATCTTCATAGTTTCTGCTATAACTATTCTATTTCTTGTCTCGAATAAATTAACTTTTCCAAACCCTTTTCCCTCACCCCAGATCATGAACTTTATGTCCCTTAGAGCGCTGACGATGAACCTCTTCTCTTCAAGCCCCAGACTTACTGTTTCTACTAAATGAACAAGGAGTGCTAAAAGCAAGCCTCATTTGGATCCTTAACAGGCATAATAAGAAGTTGGCATTATCCCTGATGATTCCCAAACGAGCAACAAAAGTGCATCACCATGGCAAAATTACATTTATAATGTATCTCTTAAGTAAGACAATATAATTAATGCATATATCAGGCTAATAATTATTCATATTCATAAAACTAGGATACCTGCATATATTATTCTTTTTAAAGACAGGGGGGAATATTGTCTCACTGGACATGATATAAGAGAAGGAAATAAAAGAAAAGTTTTTTGTTTTACAGAGGATTTGGGAGAGTCCGCCTTTGTCCCTTCAGGACATGTTAGTTTTAGTATTCCTCTTTAAGTGATCCTGTAAAGCAAATTTCAAGAACAATATACAATTTAATGTAATAATATGAGATTTCAGTGCTGATTGAATTTCAGTCTGTTCCTTAAGAGCATGCATGAGCTCATGCACTGATGTTGGGCAATTAAGTCTGGCTTGAAAACGTCATTCATTCATTCATTTATTCATTCATTCATTCATTCATTCATTCTTTTTCTTTTTTTCTTTCTTTCTTTCTTTCTTTCTGTCTGTCTAAGGAACACAAATTTACCCCAAAGCATTCATTACTTGGGATTGAAGTCTAGGCTACAAGCTATTCAAGTTCTTCCATCCCTCCATTAACAAAGCATTTAAAGTATAAAGACTTTGCGTCATTCACGGAAAGTATGCCGTTCTCAAACTAGTTCCATTCAATTACATTAAATTTTAATTGTATAGCAATCCAGGTCTGCATCCAGATCCCTAATGAGAAAGCCAGAGGCAACAGTGGCGAGAAAAAACTCCCTGAAACAGCAGAAGGAAGAAACCTTGAGAGAAACCTCAAAAGGGAACACATCCTCTTTCGGGGCAAAACTAAAACAAGTGTCTTCCACAAAGTTCACAAAATAGGAAAGTGGAATTCTCTAGAATGTGATGCAATGTGCACTGGTGCATTCAACCATTCCTCATTCATGACATTTAAGTGTTAGATTGACCATGTGGAGAAGTAATGTCCAGGCATCCACCAAACCTGGTCCACTAAAAGGGTTTAGAGTGGGGTGAGTGGTGGTGAGCTTTACACTAATCTAGCCATGATTTAGAATTTTGGATGTGGCACAAGTGCAGCTGCTTCTGGAAAACCCATGAAATTCTTGTGCTAGCATTGCCTCCAGAGGCAGTCTGCAACATGATAGCAATAAATCCAGCCCGAAGCCGGATTATTTTTACACACTATGCACTTGAGCAATATGCTGTCCTGTGCTGTAGCAGATTACTACAGATGAGCTACGGCAAAACAGAAACTTGATAGAAACTTTTCAGAAAGCAAATACCATGTTGATGCCACATCGAAAGGCTCCAACGGATGCTCCTATACTGCTAATGTTTACTTTCTGCACACCCCTTGGTATCTGCACCAACAATGGGAGTTCTTTAAATGGCAAGCTGATTAGACAGGGCATCTGTAAACATCTGAATATTTAGTACTGCACATGCATACCCATGTTTTGTTGTTGTTGTTGTTGCTGTTTATCGCATAAAGTTTAGACCGCATACTGCTACATGTATGCTGAAAGATCCTATGCTAATAAATTCTTTCTGTGACTTGTGTAAAGCTATGTCAGCATCATAAAAATTATTCCCAGAAGGACTTAAAAATTCCAAACATTTGAAAAGTAAATTTGAGGAAAAACAAGCAACTATATTCAGCAGCATCTTCCGAATGTCAAAAAATGCAACAATGCTTCCATCCTTACTGTAAGTAGCAAAAGGAAAAGTCAGTAAAATGCATGTACTGTAAGGCTGACAAAATATGTATTTGAATTAATTTTTTTTAATAATATACACATTCTAGTGTTTTCTAGCTCAGGTCTACTTTTAGTTGCTTAATGTAAGTCTAAAAAACTTGTCATGTAATTTATGCCATCAATTTTACAAATTAAAAAAAGATCATTTTATATAATAATAATAATAATAATAATAATAATAATAATAATAATAATAATAATAATAATAATAATAAATGTAAAAAATAAAGTAAAATTATAAATAAATAAAAATATAGTGCCATATATAGTGCCAGCATGTTATAGGCTATGTTGTGGGCTTATACAGAAGGCATTTGCTATTTACTAAAACTTTGATAAAGTAGGCTTAAAAACATTTATTTCAAGATAAACCTTCACTTGAATCCTGATTAAAATGTAACAATCAATTGAAATAAGTCATTCGGCTTGGGATGTAATTTTAAGTGTGCTACTGTAAGAGTTTCTGTCTCTTTAAAACAAATAGAATGACTCACAAGAAAAGATATCATTTGGATCTGATAAAGAACATCCTGGATTGAAATATAAGCCATCTGTCATGTGTACATTTGTCCATCTGTCCATTTTCATTGCTTTACTATTTACATATATGCTTGCCCAACAGTACTCATGAGCCATGTTGTTTTAAAATGCAGTGTTTTATATGTTTAGTTAAAAGGGTTTTTTTTAATACTCTTCTTCTTCTTCTTCTTCTTCTTCTTCTTCTTCTTCTTCTTCTTCTTCTTCTTCTTCTTCTTCTTTCGGCTTTTCCCTTCAGGGGTCGCCACAGCGAATCATCTCTCTCCACCTATCCCTATCTTCTGCATCTTCAACACTTGCACCCACTAGCTTCATATCCTCATTAATTCCATCCATATACCTCCTCTTTGGCCTTCCTCTTTGCCTCCTGCCTGGCAGCTCCATGTCCAACATTCTCCTACCAATATACTCACTCTCCCTCCTCTGAACATGTCCAAACCATCTTAATCTGGCCTCCCTAACTTTTTTTTAATACTGTATAAAATCAATTAAATTAAATATTATAAATTAATATAAAATGTTTAATTTCTGTAAAAAAAATATTCAATGAATAATACTATACAGTACTGTACAATAATACAATGATATACTTGGATGCAACCTGAAAATACAAATATTTAATATAAATTGCTTTAACTCTGGTACTGAAGTACAATTTACAGATAATAATAATAATAATAATAATAATAATAATAATAATAATAATAATAATCTACAAAATATGATTTTACAAAACATATTTTTGACAACACTTGATTTTTACATTAAACCAGAATCATTACTTTCATTATAACACCATTACAGGTCTTGTATCATCAAATAACAGTGTTATTGTTATGATGTAATTTCCTATCGACAGAAATATAGTCATGAATCCAGCATTTGAACGTCAGCATTGTACAAAAATGCATCAACACACTTCTGTTTAAAAGATGAATAAATCAATTTCGATTATTTACTTGATTGTATTTAGGATAAGGATGTAAGCAGGGTCACTGAAGGCCAACACAACACAGCAGCAGGTAGTATTGCCACCTCACAGCTCCAGGTTTGCTGATTTGATCCTGAGCTCAAGTTACTGTCTGTGTTTTGCATGTTTTCCCTGTGTTTAAATGAATCACCTCTGGTTAACTATACAGAATATATTCCCACTCTGTGCCATGTCTGGATTCAACACGACCCTGACCACATTCACGCTGAATGAACAAGTTCATAAGAAAATACTGTTGGTGGCTATAAACATAAATAACTGCAGGAGCACGTGGACATATATTTGTTGAACATCTCAGTCCAGATTTAGTTCTCTTTTATAATAGCTTCCCAGTTATAATAACTTCCACTCTTCTGGGAAGGTTTTTAACTAGATATTGGAGCATGGCTGTGGGGATTTGTGCATTCAGCCAGAAGAGCATAAGTGAGGTCGAGCACTGATGTCAGACGAGGAGGTCTGGAGCTAGTCAGCATTCCTATTCATCCCAATGGTTTTCTGTGGGGTTGAGGTCAGGGCTCTTTGCAGGCCACTTGAGTTCTTCCACTCCAACCTTGACAAACCAAGACTTCATGGACCTTGCTTTTTGTCATGCTGGAACAGGTTTGGACCTCTTAGTTGCAGTGAAGGAAACCTGTAATATTTCAGAAAAATTCTATACAATTTTTTACTCTGAACTTTGTGGCAACTTTGTAGAATAATCCTGGCGCTTATGTAGAGAGAATTTTAGGTACTTACAGCATGGTATTAAATATGCAGAAACTGTAACCCTAGGGCAATAGCAACAACAGCAAAACATTATAGAACCCTTGTTTAACAAATATTAAGACATAGCACTACTATGTGAATACACTTATGCAGAACATAATGGATCAGTACAGTATAACCACCAGTAGGAGAAAACCTGAAGAACCAGACAGAACTACAAGCCAATTAAGAAACCTGGATGGAAACCTCAAAGAAAATTGGGTATAGATGTGCTAGCAGCAATTACAGAGAAGGCTGTTCAACACACCTAGACTGGAGATGGGAGAAGAGGGGACTACCCTACTGTATACCAACCAGTGGATAGAAGAATAAAGAACCTGTCATAAGTCTTTGAGGCCAAAATGTAGCAGTCTTCAGATCATTAAGTGAGCTGTAGGGTCTGTAGCTTTTTCCTGGGAAAGCTGGTCTCACCTTTTCCGTGATTACATGAGGGACAGGGTCAGCAAAGACCAGAGATGAAATGCTAAATGCCCAAGAGACCAGAGTAAGAGTGTCATCAACGAGGGTCAACAGTGTAGTGAAGCCTGAGATCAATGGATCAGATAGAGATAAAAAAAAAAAGACAGAAAGCAAAGAGAGCCAAATGGCAGCACTGAACCATCATGTGCCAGGAACAGTCTGGAGCTGATCTCTATTGGAAAATGTATTCAGTGGAGTCAGAAACAATTACAATGAGAGAGTCTGATGGGGCTATTACCAAGGCTACCAAGGCTACCAAGGTAGGTGCTTAAAGTTAAGCCTCCAGCCCTGCTAAGCCATTGGCCCAGCTGATCAGACTGACCTGCACCGTGTTAGACTGAGCTAACATTTTCATTGCAATCACATATGACAGTGTAAAAATTTATGAGGTTACCAAATCTGTGTTATGTTTGCAGATATTTGGCATTACACTGTACATGTAGACACACTTAATGGAACAGTTTTAAAGCTGTAGGTTGTAGAAATTGGTTGTTGGTATTTTCATGTCATAATATGATTTATTTGTCACCTTCTCTTTTATACATTCTCAAATGGATATCCTGTAGATGATAAGGTACGAAGGATTCAAGGCTTCATCCCAAACTGTAGTTCCAGAAGTGTTTTATTTGCCAACACAAACAATTCAATATTCATTATTCTTATAACAGCAGGCCCTGTCATGTTTTATTTCCTACTGTCGACATACTACTATGAGAAACAACCTGTATTGTCCACTCTATATAGGTGCAATTTCAGTATGCAGTATACAAGTGTACTGTTTTACTTTTTTAAAGGCTCAGTACGCATCCAGTACTGGAAATCTTTTATTCAAGGGAAGGCATGCCATATTCCTTGTTGTTTAATTTGTTGTTTTTCTTCAGTCGGTTCATAGTTTTTGCTATCTAACCTGTTTTAAGTGATTTAACATATTGTAGATAGAACTAAATTGTATGCCATCTGGCTGATTGAGAGTTGTTAACAGCACACGTGTGACTTGAGTGGCTTTTTAAAGTTTAAAAACATTTTGTGGATTAAGTAGGATATTAGGACATCTGGCGCTTGCAAAGTTAAATTAGCTATCCTAGGAGTAATGGCCGAGACAAGTCTTGGTCAACGGCTAATGTGAGGGAATGAGTAATTAATCTCTCTGTGGTTGTCATGTACTAAAAGTCAGTTAGCTCATATAAACTTCATTAAGTGCCTGTAACCTACAGAATATTTAGCTGCACAGAACATTTCCTTGTCTCTGTGAGATACTTTATATCAGTCACAGGAGAAGTGTGCCTCATTCTGTGGCCTGATGTAGTAGGACTTGTGTTGGAAAAATGGAGCCTAGAAGTAGCCCTTAATCAAGAATGGGACATGGGGAGGATGGAGCACTGCAGAGAGATAAATTACACAGAATAATCAGATCAGCTGTGAGGTGCCACAAAATTACATTCCACATACAGCAGCATTGCCTCTGGCTGCCACTTTAACAATTACATTAAAGGTTGTTCGACTGTGTTAAACTTTGGATCATACAATAAATGCTTGCTGGAGCCTTGTTATGTCAATAACATAACTGTATTTAAAATGATAAGAGGATTGATATGATCAGTGTGAAATATGCTTGACAGAAACAGAAAGCTATTATCATCATGGGAACCAGGGGTGTTGTGCAAATGGAATGAAATACAGCTAGGATTTATGAATATTGTAAATGCGTGTTGGAAGCACCGTCTTTCAATCTTCTTTCGTCTGAACTCGGTAGCTTTTTCAAAGGATTTGTCATTGAATATTAAAGTGCTGCTATGTCTGCACCGTTGTCTTGTTTGTTTGAAAGTTAAAGAAGTCCAGTGGACACACCAGAGTTGTGCCCTTCAAACTTTGCAAGTCTTCACTGTGTTCAGCTATTGCGCCTTGATTGCTGACTCGTCTTGATGACAGCTAACGATCAAATACACAGGAAACTCATTAGTGTAAAATTACCATCGCTAATGGCACCTTGGCACTGAAGGAGTTCATGAAGCATTCATCAATTTAGATAAAGCAAGTTTGGATACTTTTCTGATCTATTTTTTAAGGTCAAATTTGCTGAGTGTGTGGTTAAAGCTTAACAACACCTATCTGTGTAATGCCTTCAAATGACGATAAAAAACACACAAAAAAAAATCACAATTATTTGCTTTTAGTTTTGTACATGTAATAGAGGAAAAAAACATAGTCAACAAGCTGTTTCAGTACTACAGTGCTACCTCTTTTACCTCTGTGGACTTCCTACACAGGTGTACCCAAACAACATCATCTGCATAACTTCCATTTGAATAAGCATTTGAATGCCATTCTAAGCAAAAACGCCTTCACGTTTCAAATGTCTCCTTGTTTCTCCACCCAAATAAAACAAAGCAAATTGATGCAGAAAACCATAACATAAAAAAAAAAAACATGAAACTTATGTAAGTCGCTCTGGTTGAGGCCATCTGCCAAATGTTGTAAATGTAAACATATTTCCAGTGAAGGATGAACAGCTCATTAAGCCATGCCAAGGATTGCACTATCAGATGAATATGTGAAGAGAACCTTAATTGTTTGCAAAATTATTTGCTATTTTCAATATATTTTGCTTGTTGTTTAATCAGCCGTTTTCTCAGGCTTGATCAAATGTCCGAAGTGAAATCGAGTCGCTTCTGGCTGTCTCTCCACTAAGAGCTTCAGCTTTGAACAGGTAGAAACAAAGTAGAATATGAACTGCAAAGGAGTCGGAATATTGGAGACAAGATTTCCAATGAAATCATACATTGTTCAAATCACTCTCAGTGGCTTATGCTATTTTTTCCATCTGCATTGCGACTACACAGTGTGTGTGCATCCTTGCGTATATATATATGTGTGTGTGTGTGTGTGTGTGTGTGTGTGTGTGTATACGTGTACTGTAACTTGGCTCCCTAAACTGGAACCCTTGAGGAGAGCATGCTGGGCCCCGATGGAAATTTCTTAGAATAGGTTTTTAATACTGACGGCAAAGCAGCAAAGCAATGTCCCATGTGACGTTCTTTGTCACTATTCATTCTCCTTACTCTGGAAGATTCTATTGAAACAGTATGAAAACAAGTGCATATCAGAATAGAAGTAGGAGTGAAGCTGGCAAGTGTGGCACACTCATATTGTTTTTATGACATATCTTGTAAATAAAATTTGCCCTGTGCTCCAGGGCTAACGATTACTTAAGCATTTAAAAAGGCTATAATCGATTGAAATTAAATTAGATAACCAGCCTACTGTATATAGAGTGGGCCTAAAACCGTTATCAGTGTTAACTTTTATCACACAGTGTAATTAGATATTCGATCAATACCAGTAGTGAAGAATACATATAACTCAGATTACCTGGAAATGCTGATGGAAAGCAAACAAAAGAAACTCCTGTGAGCACTACTAGTGTGATAATAATTTACTGAAGTAAAAGTAAACAGTCCCCAGGAAAATCCCTCAAATAAGAAGCTGACTAGTGAAAAATTAATTACATTACAAATGACTACAGCTAATCTGTGAGGAATGCAATGAACAACCAAATACGGTTGGGTTTCAGTAGCTTGCTAGGATCATTAGCTAACTAGCTCATGTTCGTTCGGATATGTTTTAACTACATGATTAACAGCTTAGCCAAGATCCCACTTTCATATTATCCTAAGGATTACCTATAGTTTGTAGCAGCATTTAGATATCTTGAGCGCATCAGACAATAGCTGCCAAACATCGAAGTATCATTAATAGATCAATCTAATTCAATAGCTAGCTAATTTCTTGCATGCGCATAGTTCTGTAGGTTAAATGCCAAGCTTTGAAATGATTTTGGCAATTTTTAATGGCAGATTGTTTGGCAATTTTTAATGGCAGAATCATTCTGTTTCACTCACATAAAAGTAAAAGAAGTATTATTTCATTATACTAAAATACCTATTGTTAAAGAGAATCACGCACTGAATTGCTGTAAGGAAACTACATGTAGTTTCATGTAAGTTCCACCTCTGCTTACAGTTGCTATGTTTTTTTCTTTCTTTCTGTTCGTTTGTCTTTAAAATAGTCCATAGATTGCTTTGCCTTTTTTTGAAGGTTAAAACTGTAGCACAGCGCCATTAAATGCTCTGAAGTACTGATGAAAAAGTGCATTTTACATAACCATCTCAGCAGGTCTGTAAGCGCTTTGCCCAAACTCTTACTGGTCCATGTGACATTAAAAAAAACCTCTCCGCAGCATCTTGGTGTAAATCTCAGACATACATGGCATTCATATAGCGATATTAATATATTGCATAACACAAGGAGTTGCAGTTTTACAAGGGGGTTACTAGCATGGACTCCGGGGGCTAAATATTTCCCTAAACCCCATTTGATTGTCAGCGTATGCACATGGGTTTGCTCTGGAAAATCAGGATCCTCTGTATTATGCAGTAGATACCACCACCAACACCACCCCACCCCACCCCACACACACACCCCATTTTTTTTTGCACCTGAAGTAATTGTTAATCTCCCTAGTGCCCTGGACTTTATACCATCTAGTAACATTCTGCTGCTGGGTAAGTTCATTCACACAAGCACAGTTAAGAAGTAGACCCCGATTATGTCTATTCATTCGGTAAGTGCAGAAGAGAAACGTAGATTTAGAGACCAGAACTAATTGTTACATCTTACAAACTCTTTGAGTGATCTCAGGAAGTAATAGAAAATCTAGGCTGACAAAGAGAGATTAAATACCCGAGAGAAGCTGAAGAGTGTGTGTGTGTGTGTGTGTGTGTGTGTGTGTGTGTGTGTGTGTGTGTGTGTGTGTGTGTGTGTGTGTGTGTGTGTGGCTGAGATTAGAACAAGTCAGTGGGTTAATATGAAAATGCTGTGCCTCAGGTGAAAGAGTAAGGTAAATGAGGAGGTGGAGGAATGGGGGAGGGGTGTAGAAGAAGGAAGATGGGGAAGTTTAGGAGTAGAGTAAGTAAAGAAGAAAGGAATTCAGAGGGCATTGAAAGCACTGTGGAGGCAATGGGTGGAGCAAAGAACAGAGCACGGTTGTAAATCAAAACAAGATCCCGCAGGTAGATGTGGCAGAACAGAGAAACTGAAAAGGCGCATGTGAAAAAAGGAGAGCAGGGGAGATAAGGATAAGGTGAAAGGGGTTAAGTTACAGTCTTGTGACGTTTAATTCTCATTCAGTGTCTGCTGTATGAGAAGCACAGAAGGAGGAAGTACAGAGCTGCTAGCTGACTGAGGGAGTGGGAGGATTAATGTTAGAAACTGTATAAAGTGACAAAGTGAAACAGAAGAAGCGAGAACTGAGTTGAACGGAGAGCTATAGTACACAGCGTGGTTGTTTGAGATGCAACTGCGAACAAAAGTTTGCAGGTAAAACAGGCACAGAACAGTACGAGAGCGAGACAGACAGCAGCAAACGCAGACGTAACGTAACGCCACCATGTTGATGAAAGAGTACAGGATATGCATGCCTCTTACTGTGGAGGAGGTGAGTGTGTTGTGAGCGTGGCTGCAAACGTATGTGTGTGAGTGAGTGCCGCTGTTCGAAATTCTTTCTTTGTTTACATGGTAAACTCACAGAAATGGACAAGTTCATGATGTTTTTGTGCTCGTTGCTCACTCGGGGTGAACTCAGTGCCAGTAACCTGACCTGAGTGAACAGGTTTAGCCTTTGACCATAAACATGTAAAACTTTAAACCAGGAAGGTTGTCTCTGAAATAAGAACAGACCCAGCTTACTTTGCTCTGTGTGTGTGTGTGTGTGTGTGTGTGTGTGTGTGTGTGTGTGTGTGTGTGTGTGTGTGTGTGTGTGTGTGTGTATGGATGTTTTCCCTTTCATTAAACAAGTTAGACAGGTTAAAATGTTTAACAGTAGAGGCTATAAACTGAAATACCACAAAACACAAAAGACACTATGTGATACTATTAGGCTTTTTATAGGAACATCTACCCAGATGAACAAGTCTGCCAGCTTCACGTTCACGGTTAAACACAACTGTGGCATCCAGAGCAGCTTTTAGATATGGTTTGGTTGGTTTTGGTTCCAATGGATCAGATAAATAGGAAGATAGCTTCATTGATGCATTGTTGTAGTCATCACTGAGGCTGACTGATGGAAGGAAGGATGATAAATGAGTGCTTTTTAAGAGAAAATTTCAGAACAAATTAGTCAAGTACTAAATGAGAGGGCTTCCCTCATTCTTTTGGATGAATGTGTAAAGGCTGAAATCAGAATGAAAAGTACTGAAGTGTGAAACCTGCATCATGTATTTCAGTAATGCAACAATTATGTACAGATGCAGAAGTGAAAGAAAAAGAAAGTTATCATGCCAGACTGACTGGTTATAATGATGATAGCAAAGGATTTCTCTTAATGGAATGCAGAAATGTCAGGACATTTCCTGTAACCATGTCACCTAAACACAAAAATAACTGACTTTTTTTTAATCACATGACAGCATGAAAACTATCAAAGTTGATATTATTTGTTTGAGACCAACTAGGTGTATTAAATCTTTCTCACTGACTTTTAATTAAATTCAGCTCCATTTAAGTTTATTAGCATAACAAATAACAGCGCATTTAAGTTGCCAAGACTTGTTATATAATGTGTGAGCACTGTGTTAGAAAGAAACTACTAAAGATAAGTGGCACAAAGAAGAGAAGAAGAAGAAGAAGAAGAAGAAGAAGAAGAAGAAGAAGAAGAAGAAGTAGCGGAGACAGAAAACGGAAAATGACACAAAATGAAATTATATTCTCTCTCTGTAATACAGTATCAAATTGGTCAGCTGTATAATTTGTATTGCAAAGGCGTGTTATATAATGTGTAAGTATTTTGTGAGAAAGACAATACTAATGATAACTAGCACAAAGAAGAAGAACAAGAAGAAGGCAGTGTAATGGAGAAAGAGAGAGGTTAAATGACACAAAAATGAATTAATATTCTTTCTCTGTAATACAGTATAGAATTGGTCACATGTATGATTTTTATGTAATGTGTGAGAATTGTGTGAGAAAGAAAATACTGACAATAACAAACATGAAGAAGAAGAAGAAGAAGAAGAAGAAGAAGAAGAAGAAGAAGAAGAAGAAGAAGAAGAAGGTTTAAGGGAGTTAGAAAAAGTTAAATGACACAAAAAAGAAATTATATTCCCTCTCTGTAATACAGTACAGAACTGGAGAATTGGTCAGCTGTATAATTTGTATTGAAAAGACATGTGTTATGTAAAGTGTGAGTATTGTGTGGGAAAGAAAATACTGACAATAACTAGCATGAAGAAGAAAAAGAAATGGTAAAGAAGGAAAAGAAGAAAGAGAAGAAAAAATGAAATTATATATTAGCATTAAATGAGATGATATATATTGTGTCTATGTAATACAGTATAGAATTGGTCAGCTGTACATGATCAATAAGCACAGCCATGAGCAAAGCGAGGGAGGAGATGGTGTGGAGGTCATCCGAAATGAGCTTGACACACACCCTAAATACGGATCCGGTCAAGTCACTGAGAAGCGCATTTACCTCAGCAGGTAAGACGACGGATTCTGTTCAGGCACACCATAACCATCACCTTTCTCCTACCTGATCTTTTTTTCGATCCTCAAGTAAAAAATGACATTCACTATTTAGAAGAACAAACAAGCCTCCTAGGATTTAGATGAGGAGGTGTCGGTCTAACAGAACTTAAAATTTCCTGGCTAAAGCTCCTTCTTCTATCCTTTCCTTCCTCACCTTAAACAGGTCTTTCAGGTAGCATAAAGGCTGAACGTAGTGTCTTTCCTGTTCTTAACATGCATACAACCTTAATTATTCAGCTTTAAAACATTTAATTGGTATGCGATCTGCAGCTGTCTTAAAGCTGAACCTTTGCTCATACTCTCATTTCCTCTCGCGCTTAAAGCCGGAGGAAGCTGCTGCAGTAGTGTTTATACTTTATTTGATTTTTTTTTCTTTTTCAAACATCATTCATCAGGGATGCTTGAGTGCCAGTTGAATGAAATTCCATTTTAAATACAACTGTAAACTGTGTTCAGCTCCATGTAATGAACATCGCTCCGAATTCCGGCAGTTTTTAAAGTTCTACATATGATGATGATGGGGTTGGGTTTTTTTTTTCAGGCTTCAAATCTAATTGAATCAGTGTTGCATTTTCAGGGGCATTAGCATTTAGATTATGCATGCTGAATCAGGAGTAAGTGAAGAATGAGTGAATAATTGCAGAGCCACATGTTTGTGTAGCAAAGTACTTTAGCTCGATTAGTTTGAGAATTTTTTACTCTTATCTGGACTACCGGATATAACAGTAATCCTACACTGAGTGTAACTTACTACTGTTGCACATCAACTACACACACAAAAACACAACCTGCATGCACACAATCCTGAGGGGCTGAGAGTATAAAACATAAATGACTTTACTGGCAGAAGTAGAATACATTTTTCAAACCATCAGTGTGCTAGAGAAGGCAGAAGCATTATGTTCTTAATGAGCGAACAAATGTTCTTATGTTTATTTCGGTTGTAATGCAGAAATAATTAGGATATGGAAATGATTCAGGCTTTATAAAATGTTGAGGTGGTGTGTCCCTTAAGAATTAGAGAGACAAAGAGAAGGTGAGAGGGCGCAAGAGAGAGAGAGAGAAGAACACTTTGGACATGACAGTCCTCATGTATAACTTCTTCCTCATATCTCTTCTTTGTGCCACACACCCCATCCTACATCTGTCCCTAAATCTATCACTCTGCTCCTGCGGTTACAAATCTGTCCTGCTGTCATTTATTAGACTACAGCTCTCTCTCTCTCTCTCTCTCTCTCTCTCTCCCCTCTCTCTCTCTCTCTCTCTCTCTCTCTCTCTCTGGGTTGGTTTCTCACTTTGTGAAAGGTTCCTTTTATAGCCTACAAAGTTTTATGTGTCAGAGGTCTGTCAGCATTTAACAGCTTTAATGTACTCCACACTCCACACCACCATGACAACTTGAACATAATAATACTGATAAAAGTGCCTGATAATAATGATATTCAAGTAACCATTTTTACCACTAAAATTTTAGTAAATTGCCCTCCTGGATGAAGAAGTTTGTCCCTATGATCTTCTATGTCACTGAAAAGGCCTGGAATTTCTACCCATACACTATCACAGGTTAGTAACAATAAACCAATATATACATGTGCATGCATTATATACATATATAAATAGACTTTGATATACATATATATTGGCTGACATGGCCAGAAAATGTTATCTCAATGTTTGGCAGTCACATGATCATGTTTGCTGTTAGCAAACAGCTTAACATGGATCATTTTATTGATTATGTAAAAACAACAAAACCAGCCGGTGAAAAAAATTTTACACCATAGTATGCAGTCAAGGCTGTGGCTGATTTCTTCCTTGTTCAGACTGTAAATTTTCACTGAGATTCATGTCAAGTGTTTACACAGTGTGTAAAATTTGTGTGCACTGGGGCTAATTTATTTACTCCCTCTTCTCCATGCCCATAAGACATCAGCAATTAATATCCAGTAAATGTTCAACTGTCGATGAAGAGACAAGTGTGTAGTTTGAATGGAAGGTCTAGTTAATGAGTTAAAGGCAAACACAGCTTTTCTGTTTACCATGCTTGCTATTTGGGAAAGCACAGAGAAAGAGCGCAATATAAAATACTTGCCAAAAAGCAATTATGAAAGGTGTTGCCTGTTCATCTTTTAATTAATGGGATTCTGTGTGTGTGTGTGTGTGTGTGTGTGTAATAATTTTGAGTCAATGATGAGACTCTGTCTTACAAGGCTAAGGATTTCATAATAGTATATTATATGTATTTTTATCTGTATATACTGTATATAAGCTGCTAAGAAATTGCATGAGTCAGTGAATCAGAGTGTAGAGAGTGTACATCATGCACCAGAGAAATCCTTGACCACAACGCTCTGTCCCTTTTTTTCCCCTCACTCGTTTCTATTCCACCTGCATCTGTTGGCGTTTTTACTGCAGAGTACACAGTAAGTAGCCTCATACACTGACTTTAACACTGATGCAGTCCTTATGCACTCGCTGATCATCTAAACATACACTATAACCAACACCTGTCTCTCGCTCTGCCTCTCTCTCTCTCTCTCTCTCTCTCTCTCTCCCTCTCTCTCTTTTTCTCTCCTTATATCTGTGCCCAGTGCTCCTTTCTTCCCAAGCTGAGCATCAAAATCGAGACGCACTTCGAGAACAACAATGGAAGCAATGATAATGTGAGTACAGTGGTGACAATACACATTTTGTGTGTGTGTGTGACAGTGTGTATGTGTGTGTCACTAATCTTTTTAAAGCACAGCTACCTATTCAGCCCCATGCTGTGCCCTCACTGTCCTTGTAAGAGCATTTCTGCTTCTGCCCTTCATCATGAAGATGCTAGAGCAAGTGAGATTGGAAAGTATCAGTAGGAGAGCCATTTCCCCTTAAAAGAGCAGAGGTGCTGTTAAGACTATAAGGCAGCCCATGTGTATGGTAGGCGAGTAAAGCAGGTTTGGATAGTGTTGATGTCTGTCTGGATGCAGTCAGTGACTGACAAGAAGTTGGCTCAGCCTCAAAGTACCCTCTCTTATTAAGCCATGTAAATTAGGGCTGTACAAGTCCCAGCCTGCCACCATGCTATCACTCCAGATCTTCCCACAAATAGACACACCCAGACTTTCCCTCAGCCCGCTCATGAAAACAGTTCCAGCAGTCAAACACACAAGCTCAGAAATGCTTGCGATCGGATAATAGGAAACAAAACACATGAAACGTGTCAACATAGCTGATAAGAGCAAGAGCAAACACTGAAGCAACACTCAAACATGAGAGAGACACAGACAGTGAGACAGTCAGAGAGAGAGAGAGAGAGACAGAGAGAGAGAGTGAATCTAGGCAGAAGGCTGAATAAAAAATAAATAAAAAGAGGAGGAGGAGGTCAGAGACTTGTACACATGGACTGATATTGCAGTAGTCACTGATGACAGAATCCCATGCTTGTTTTTATCCTGTCCAGCTCTCCTCGCTTTCATCCTGGCTGCTGTAAAAGGCACCTGCTGCGCCGCAGAGCCAAGGCCGCTTTGCCTGTGCTCCCTCTGTGGCTCGCTCTCAATTGCGAGGTGAGCAGACTTGGGCAAAGATCCCTTCGCCTGCAGTAGTTTGCATAAATCACCGGCTTTGACTGCAGCAGGCTGCCTTTCGTCATCGTATGTTTTTCACACAGTGTCATGCCAAGAGTGTGTGAGAGAACAGTGTTACAGTTGATATTTTGGCTTAGTTGTTACGCTTGGATTACGAATCATTCCGTTCCCAGTTATTTTGGTGTGGTTCTGCATGTTACATCATTCTTCTGTTTTATCTAACTCACAATTTGTCCATGTATGCACTTTGCTTTGCAGTTTGGCATGACTTAGTAAAAACAAATGCTTCCCAGGCTTCAGTACATTTGGCTGCTGGGTTTCAGTTCCCAGACCCCTTGTGTGGATGTTAAATGAGTGTGACTTACATTCTCACCCCTGTCATGCTGTGCTGCCGCTTTTGCTGTTTCAAAGACCATGTGCCCACGTTCTCTAATGTCACCTGTACAGGTGTTTGAAGACAAACCCACACCTAAAGACAATGTCTGGTTCTTGGATATACTGAGTGACCCGGTTCCCGACAAATACTACAAAAAAGATGAGGTACACATACACACACACACACACACACACATACACACATATCTGTCTTGCTGTCCTGATATTAATGCATCATGCCTACACCTAAGTCTAACTCAAACCATAACCTCAGTAACAAGATGGAAACATTATTAAAACATGCCTTTATGTTTTAAGCTGCATTTTCTTTGTAATGACCAGCCAAAACTCCCCACACAGTAAAAACAATCACATATACTTATTGTACACTTAATTAGGAACATTGTAATAATACTGACTAGGGGCTCCCTCTGCCCTAATAACAGCCTCAGTGCTTTGTGGCATGGATTCCAGATGTTGGAATCCATCCTTTGAGAGTTTGGTCCGTGTTGATATGATTGCATCATGCAGTCACTGCAGATTTTTCAGGAGCACTTTCATGCTGTGAATATCCATGCAGCATCCCAAAGGTGATCTACTGGATTCAGATCCCATGACTGGGAAGGTGACTGAAGAACACTGAACTTATTGTCATGTTCATGAAACCAGTTTGAGAGACTTTTGTTTTGTGACATTAGAAGATGGTAAATTGTGGCCATGAAGTGATGCACATGATCAATACTCTGAACAACAAAAATAGTCTGTTGCATGATTCTGGAAGTGATGATTGATTGGTATTAACAGCCCAAAGTGTGCCAAGAAAACATTCCCCACACCTTTACACCACCTCCACCAGTGTGCACACAAGGCAGGTTGGTCCATGGAATCATGCTGTTGATGTCAAATTCTGGTGCTGAATTCAGTTTTTGGTGTGGCAATGTCCGCTGCAGCCCCAGGTTTCTGCTCTTGGCTAAAAGAAAAACATGAGGTAATCTTCTGCTTTTTTAGCTAATTCTGATGTGAAGAGATGCTTTTCTGCTCACCACAACTGCACAGTGATTATCTGAGTTACTGTTGTTTTTCTGTCAGCTCAAACCGGTTTGGCCGTTCTCCATTAATCTCTTTCATCAACAAGGCATTTCTGTCCTCAGAACTGCTCACTGGAGGGTTTTTTATATTTATTGCACCATTCTAAACTCTAGAGGCTGTTATGTGAAATATTCCAGGAGATGATCAGTTATAGAATTGCTCAAACCAGCTATCTGCCACCAACAATTAAGCCACAGTCAAAATCTCTGAGGTCATATTTTTCTCATTCTGATGGTCGATGTATACAATACCTGCAGCTGCTGATCCGTATCTGCATGACTTTATGCCTTGCACTGCTGATACATGGTTGGCTGCTTAAATAATTGCAAACGAGTAGGTGTACAAGTGTTTTTAATAAACAATGAGTGTATTCCCATCCTTCTGGAGACATTAGGTCCCAGCCCCGATTGCCCCTACACAAACTCACACACGAACACAAACATAGCAGTTCAACCTGCTATAATCTGTTGAGCTGTGAGACAGATCTAAAAGCCAGACACTAAAGTCAATATTAGCCTGCCTACACACACACACACACACACACACATATACACACACACACACACACACACACACACACACACACACACACACACACACATACTTTTATATTACTATCTTTGTGATTTATTTTAAGTGATTTTCGTAGTACTGTAGCTTAAAAGTTCTATGCCTACCCCTAAGCCTAATTTATATAAGAAGGCATTTTTCTTCATGCTGACCAGCGAAAAAGTCTAGCCAAGGTCAAATCTGTCATGTAACCCTATTATTACAGGGACATTTGGTCTCCTGCAAAATACATACTTACACACCATAGAGATTGCGAGGACAAGCTCTTGTGAAGTAATAAATCGGCAAACAGTGTTGTGATACCAGACTTTCTGGTTTATTGTTGTGCTTCACTGCTAGAAATCTAACATGCAAAATCATTTGTCAGTTAGGGGTTAGTTAGGACAGTGTAAGAAACCCCACACTAGGCGTGCTCATTCAGCTAATTATAACAGGGAGGCACTGCATCATAGGTGGTCTGCATAATTACCATGAGGCCATAGGGCAGAACTTCTTATTAGATTAGACAAGAAATGTATCCTGTATTAGACAAGAAATGTACTGGAATCTGACAAAGACATATTAATAGCATGGGCACGTGTTTATGTGTGTAACATGAATGTGACTGACTAACCCATGCAGGACCTGAGCAACTGGGTGTCAGACAGGACAGGGCGTGGCCCTCTGGTGGATGGCTGGAGACAGAACACCATGCCCATCATGTGCTCCTACAAGAGAGTTCAGTGCAGCTTCGAGGTCTACGGGTTACAGGGCCGGACAGAGGAGTTCATCCACAGGGTGGGAACTTAAGCTAACCTTAGATACTACTAATGATTCGTCTATGTGGTATGATTATATCATAAGTGAATACAGTGTGTAACAATGTTTCCTTGTTCCCCATAGAATATACGCGACATCCTGCTAGTAGGACACAGACAGGCAGTGGCATGGATAGACGAGTGGCATGGTGAGTATAAAGCCTTGTAATGCTTTCTGTTATTAACCCTTATGCTCAGGATATCCCATTCACACTGGCTGTCTCTTTCAATTTAGAAAATGTATTACCTAATATCTCTACTTTCATTTCTCTTTGTTACTCACAGGTCAAAATGACCTAAGCATTACCTGTATCTCAGTAATATAAATATTATCTTTTAAATTGGTTTTTCATTTTGATTTTTTAAAAAATGCTTTTATTACTGTATTTTAAGTAAAACATTTTTTTAAAGGGTCATTATGACCCATGGCTTAATTACACTGCGTTTTCATGAAAAGTTTTCTCTAATATGAGCATTCCAAATCATTTCGGTTCAGCTTCTTCAGGCATTATACATACGCTGCATAGCCTGCATATAAAGGGCTGGTGCGGATTGGTGTGTGTCTGGCTAACACGGAGCCGTGTTTGTGTTGTGGCAGGGATGAGCCTGGAGGAGGTGAGGGAGTTCGAGAAGCAGCTGCAGCAGGAGACGAACCAGAAGATGAAGAACGACATGAGTGGCTCAGGTAGCATCTCAAAGCAAGAGAAAAAGGATTTGGGGAGGGGGAGTGATTAAGAGTGACAGTGATAGAGAAATGAGGAGAGTGCCTGAGGATAAGGGTGAAGATTCGGAGAAAATAGGTGGAGAGAGGAGAATGTGTGCAAGATGGAGGGAAGGGTAGACACCGGAGGACGGAGCACAAGTGATGATAGAGAGGGATTTGTTTAGCAGTGATGTTCCTATAGAGTGTGCTCCTGAACTCACCCTGTCTTTATGCAAGTAACATAAATCATCTAGCTCATGCTATGCTACACTAATGACAGTGTGTGTGTGCGTGTGTGTGTAGGGTCATTCAAAGCCTCCCACTGCCTTCTGTTGGCAAAAGTGCAACAGCGCGCAGTGCTAATGATAATCCTGACAGTAATTACAGTCCAGTGGGTGATATCCCCTGACTTTGAGCTCATGATGAAAAACCATCAAGCTCTCATCCACCAGCACACAGCACTGAAGGCAGCCTGTGCCTATACTTCCCCTTTAGGTCAAGCAGTGCCATTGCAACGTTCTCAAACCATACTACAGAGAAATCCCCTTCACTCCATTTTTGCTCACACATTCTACTATGTGTAACACCAGGACCTGGATTTTTCATCTCCACATCTTTAAAAAAAGCAGAATTGCTGCAGCAGAATGTTATTAGAAGGGTTAAAGAGAACGTTTTGCCTCCATTTTGTCAGCAAATGTTTGAATATATCTGTAAAAAACCTCTCTTTTCTGTCAATTTTTCTCCACACCCTTGTTCCTCCCTCCTCCACCTCCTTCGCAGGCTCAGCTGCTCGCGTGCGTCCCTCCTTCTCCCGCTCTATCTCGGTCACGGATGCGTCGTCACTGAAGAAGATGGGGGTGAACACTGTGGATATTACAGACCCTTCATCACCATGTTCCTCCACGTTCACGAGCCCTATGAGACTGCATTCATCATCAGACTAACCGCGCACTCTTGCCTGTTAAAATGAAATACCCAGCCAAATACTGTTACTTTTCAAAGCTATTTATTAGAAATATGTTTTGGAAATATATACTATGCACAGATGGGGGGGGGGGGGGGGGGGGGGGGGGGGGGGGTGTTTTCTTTTTTTTTTTTTAATTGTTGCCAATGCATGCTTACTAGCTAGTTCCTTGTTCCCTCCTCTTGTATGATAGTTACCATAGAGGGAATTTTATTTAATTTTTTTTTATCATAGAAGGTGAGTGTGAACCTCTTCCTCAAACACACATGAAGCAAAAACATTTATATGAACTGCTGCTACATGGAACTATACAGACTGATATAATGGCTTCCTAGCTACATTAGCTATTCTGTATCCATGCCCTAGCTGGGGTTGTTCTGATGGACCTCACCATTCGTTCCTGTCCAGCGAGCAGGGCGAATTACTCTCTTTAAAGACTCCTAATTATGAATGACTATGACATAGTAGGTCAAAACCTTAGACAAACACATGTTCTATACACTAAACCCTGCTAGCATTCTATCCTGTTACACACCCTAACACCTTCCCATGTGCCTCTCCATTGACCTAGATTGACACTTAGTGTCATACACTTTCTGCATGTATGTGCACCTAGCTGATCTTACAGCATTGCAGAGACTCACCAATGCACCAGCAAGGTCTGCTTTAGATCAGTTTTGAAGGTGACACCAGTCAGCTTCCTACACACTTTGTTATAAGATCAGTTAACCTGTGCAAGTCTTTTGAAGAGAGGATTTTTTTCCCACTGTACCTATGATTAGCTGTTGTTTAATTGTTGTACAAATGCACAATGTAAGTTGTCTATTCTACTTGAACAAATTTGCATAATAACACCAGAACTTGCACAAATAATGCACAATAATGTCTCAGTCAGATAGGTGACAATCATATTAAGCACTTTGCAGTATGTGTTCTGTCTATTCCCCTGAATCACTGTGTAGGAATATCACACCATTATTGTAAATATATATATTGATTGTTTAGGTTGAGTGGGAAATGCTAGGTTAATATATTGGTTCTTTAAAAATACACCCTAGTTTTTGACATATGTATGAGCTCCATTATTACAGTGATAGATCAAATGTGTATGTAGTTGCGCTCCGGCCAGCTGTTCCTGCGTGGGAAGAATTACAGTGTTGGGTCTTGCATTCTGGTCTTGAGATTTAAAAAGTGTAAAATATATTAACTTTGGTCAAATAGCCAAAAATCACTGAAACTCTTGCATTAGACAATCTGCTTGCCTAATGGTTCCGGTGAATGATTTACTACTAAAATAAACAATGATAAATAAAAATATGAAAGAACTTGATTAGTGTATATAGATGAGGCAGGGCTATGTGTATCTAAAAAGCAATTGTAATGTGAATAAAAAACAAAATGAGACTCAGGGATAACACTTCTGTTTGTCTTTTTTTTTTACTTCTCTTTATGTTAAGCTGATTATTTCAAACAGGAGTGATGAGAATTTATTCATAATTGTTAAACATATGAAACAAGTCTTTAAATATAGTTAATGTGTTAAAATCTTACTCAAATAAGATTTAATATAAGATAAGTCTCCCATCTCGAGCCCAGTGCGACCTGCATTCGATAACATGGTACCTGGAGATGAATAAATGGATATTCAGCCACAATTTTTCAAGTGAAATTAAAATGGTTGCTTTTATATGACCATAAGCATTAAAAATGACACGTAAATGATGAATTAAATGATAAAAAGTTAACTGTGGAAACTTCACATAAAAACCCATTAGAAAGAACTACACTGTTTAGTCTGAGCAATGACATTTGCTTGACATATACATGACGAACTCTACATAGTTTGCTAATATATTAGTTAGTATATAGTATATCAATTAGATGGTGTTCATGGCTTTCAGCGAGGCAAAGAAGACACATTTTATATAAGATTTTCCTTTCCGTATAACATTCCAGCATGCTGAAATATTTTACTGAGGTAGAGCCTCAATTTAAACACAGCAGTCCGGTGACTTATCCATCTTCTCACACACGGAGAGCGAAAGCGCTAACTACATCGTAAGCATGAGCAGGTTTCCTCAGATGACAAAAGGACAAGACTCTTGATTGTTTTTTCTACACTGATTAACTTGATTGATGCTTTAAACTGAAATGGAAATAAAATGCGCAGAATCCCATTCAACTGATGTACAGCATACAGTCACTGGCAAGATGAGAGAGGAAGAGACTGAGGATTTTGAAGCTTTAAATGAAAAGTATGATTGTGTTGTTGCAGTTTTGATTATGTAAGAGTATACTACTACAACAACAACAACAACAACAAGAACAATAATAATAATAATAATAATAATAATAATAATAATAATAATAATAATAATAATAATAAAGTATATAAAAATCATACTTAACTAATGACGTACAATAACTGGCGTATATTTCACTCCAATTTAAAAAGAAAAACATATGAGTTTTAACTCTTAGTTTTTCATAATTTTTTCTGTTTTTATCTAGCTTACTAGGGACAATATATTAGGGGGCATTGGTGACTCAGTGGTAGGTTTCTCGCCTATCATGCGGAAGGCCCGGGTTAGGTTCCCAGCCAACGCCTCAACCCCAGCCACTGGATGCAGTGCCAGTCCCAAGCCCGGAAAAATGGGAGGGTTCCGTCAGGAAGGGCATCCGGCGTAAAACATTTGCCAAGTTGTTGTGCGGACCAGTTGGTCCGCTGTGGTGACCCCGAACAGGGAGCAGCCGAAAGCAACCACTAGGGACAATATATTCATAGATAAGTTTAACACAAATGTTTATATCTCAATTCCATTTCTGTTCTTTGAGAAGTTCTTGACCTTATGAATCTAAAATTTGAAGGTGTTAAATTCAACCACTAAAATTCTGTGTAAGATTATCCAACAGAGATAAAAACATCTCCCACTGAAAGCCAACAGTGTCCTGACTCATTGTACACCAGATTTGCAACAATCAAATCATTCATTTGTTTATACTGATTGAGAATGTACGACATGGAACAACAGTGTAAGCGTCAAAAACCTAACAGCTTTGAGGAGAAATCTTACACTGTGTATATTACTAAATAGCATGTTTACCAAAGATGTACTATTTTTTTATTTAGTACAATAATGTGTTGTTTAGGGTGCACTGTAGGCTGAGGTTAAATCGAAGGGAAAAGGACAACTGATGTAAGTTTTTTTCACCACTGTCATTTAAAACCTCAGACTTGAAATAGAGACATGTCTATGCAGTTCAGTTACAGCTGTCTCTTTTATCTCAGGGTGGGTTTTTTTTCAGCTTCTGTATCTGTATCATCTCATCTCATTTTAGACATCTATCCTTTGTCTGCTTCCTCTATTTCCTTACAGCAAAATGTACCCAGTGCTACATGAAATTCATTGAGAGGAGATTAATCTCTCTAAAAGCTGCTATTCCCGGAATTGATACCACATGCAGAAATAAAGTGTGATTTACTAGGTTGGAAGGGAAGGTTTAACATGGACTTGGTCTATTTTATTAGCTGATTAGTGTGTTCTGAAGTTTAAAAATGTATTCCTATGTTTGTGCTACTTGCTTCTCTTTTTTCTTTCCCTCATTTTCCTTCTTTACCCAAGGAAGGATGCCCCAGTGCAAAAGGCTTTCACAGCAGGTTTATAAATGAGATTAATTAAAGCGATTCGCGTAAACACTGCCACATTGACTTGCCATCTTACCAACACACGTTCACGGCAATCGCTAGATCGCCTGTCTGCCAAATAAATTAAGGTGAAAAAGGCTGTTGGGAAGGTATTAAATACTTCTGCTATGCCCGTAAGCCAATATTGCCAGAACCCCAAATGACCAAACAACCCTAATGAGTTCAATTGATGTTATTCCTGAATGAAATGGCATCATTTGTCACTTCAGACATTCAGCATCACCAGCGGTTTGCGGATAAGGTTTGCTAACAAGCAGGTGATGTAATTCAGTGCACTTATGGAAGTCTGCAGCAGGGTTGGATTTGCTTTTGCTTTCTAAGATATAATTAATATTGGAAAGAGAAGAAAGCTTACCAACTTGTGCAAATGTAGTGCTACTGTAGTAATAATTCATTTGAGTAAAAGTAAAAGTAGTCGAGAACTTAGTTGATTTAGAGGAAATCTGACAATTATTATTGATATATTCTACTTTTTATTATGTTCTACTGTTCTAAATAACTATTTGACCTAAGCTGAAGTAAAAGCCACCTTGATTATTAACTGTATATAAATAAAGGTGTATACAAAATCAACTTTAGCTAGCAAGATAAATGCTGTCAAGGTTTCATAGTTGTCATTAGTTAGCTAGCTAGCTCATGTTAATTCATGTGTTTATCTAGCCACATAGTTAGATGACTAGCAAAAGCACTTAATCTGTATACATATGTAATAAAATAGGCAATTGCTATTGAGCATTTTAAGTGACATTTTAGGTTTTCTTATGACAAAATATCAAACAATCAGTCTAGCTAGTCTAGCTCGCTCAGATAGCTAACAGCTTACCCATGCATGTTTCCGTAGGTTGGATGTTGAGATGTGAAATGCTGATATCTCAGCAGGATTTGCAGATCACTATCATGTTGTTTCATTTGAAGCATTTAAAACTGCACCAGGGATGCTCATCTGTCTGCATTGTATCAGACATTGCTGCTACTGACTTTATTTTGATTGGTTCCTCAAAGTGAGTCATTTCAATTTTGCACATTTATTCAATTCAATTTCATTTGTATAGCGCTTTTAACAATGACACTGTCTCAATGCTGCTGTAGAGACCATAAGAAATATAGTACAAAAGTTCAAGATTAATATTAGACAAAAAGTTCAAGATTAATATTAAAATTATATTTGAATTTATTTGTTTATTTTATTAGGGATTAGGGATTAATACATTTACTGTATTAATAGAGATAACTATAAATATGCACCCATAGCAAGACCACATATTTATGTTTTACAGTTAATATTAGCATAAAGTTTTATATCTATGCTGTAATAGTTAAACCTTTTCTTTTATTTAGAGTCCCATTAGCATCTATGAGCGACCGGTTAATAAATTCCACAGTTCCAGGTGCTCAAAAACTTTTGACAGGCACTGCGTAATTTACTCACTAACAACTCCAATCAATAGTGACAGCCCTAGTTGTGCTACTTACGAGTTCAAATAGTGATAAGCAGAGGGGATGATTAAGGACCAGACTCAGCAGACGTTTTTCAAAAACATTGCTGTTATTCTTCAAAATGTCCAGGTGGGCTCATTTGCAAAGGTCAATTATGAACTAATATTAGATTACTGAACTCCTCTCTTCAATTATTTATAAATCCACATATTTACACACTTCTACAAGTAAGCAAAGCTAGCTCCCCCCCCCCCCCCCCCGCCCACCCCCCCCACACACACACACACCAGCACTAGCTCACACACTCCTCTGAGAGACGGGATGTTTGGAAGGCATTCATTGAAATTCAGATCCTAAATATGGCAATCAGTGCAACCATAAAGGATCCAAATTTAATTGGCCCACCCAGGGCATTAATTCCACAGTTAGTGCTGCACTGCAGAGCAACATATGCTCCCTAATGAATCCCAATGCTTCCTAATAGGACACATTTTATTGATCCACAAAGCCAGAATTACAGTCTCTCCTAGCTAGGCAACAATGCTGCAAAGATGCACATTACAACCTAAATGCCTCCACATGGGTGTGTAGGGTCATGGGTGTGCAACTGACAGAAGCAACACACATGCTGCTGTACACACGTACGTACCAGCACAACACACACACACAGATACACACATACCACATCCCACACGAGGGTCATTATGCATCATTACAGAGACTTCACCCTATGACAAACAGCCAAAAAGCCTCTCCTCCCCACACATGAGAGGAATAGTAATGAGTGCCAGAGAAAAGAAATGTCCAGCCCATGCAATCTTCCCCATGCCACACTGTTCTGTCTGTAAAGACTCAATCATGCATCCCTCTATTTTTTCTCCCTGCACTTCTGTAGCGACATCAGCTAGCTGCTTCAGAATCTTTTCCGCACTTCTTTTTGCTTTTTTGTTCTGTATTTTATTTCCTTTACAGTTTTCCTTTCATCACCTACACTTAGCTCTCGCATTCAGATTCACACCTCCCAGCTCCTGTATTTGCCTTCTGAAGTGCAGAGAGAATTCTTTTTCATCAGATCTGGTTTCATCTCACATCCTTTCTCGTTATATCTCCCTCAGTTTAGATGAATTCGCAAATTGGTTTCGCTAGATGAAGATCAGTTTCCTAATCTGCCACAGGCCGTACCTAGTGCTGAACTCTTGCGCTATTATTAGAATGAATTATGCTTTCAGGAAAGTAGCCAAATGCGTAACCTATGCAAGTGGCGCATGCACACATACTAACAGATGCACATCATGTTGCACTCCCACATCATACATATTAATGAGGGCCTGCTCTCAGCATTGAGGCACAGAATGACCATGGGTAAACAAGCCTCTGACTCTGTGTTAATGCCCTTGTGGTATGATCCATAGCAGAGTTGATTAAAATCTGAGAGAGAAAGAGAAACAGATGATGCAGCAAGCTGACCCAAATCAGCGCCACAGTCATTTGCACAACCTTTTTCACTTACTGGCTGATAAGTCATTCTTTATTTATTTTTTTGGAACATGTCAAAGTGTTTTTTGTAAGCAATCAAACCCTCTAGAGTCTCAGTTCATTAATACATCTTTAGTAAGCTCTTTATACTGGTCAGGGTCAGGTGGTGGATCCCGAGCCAATCCCAGGAACACTGAGCGCATTCACACTTTGTGGTAATTTAACACAACCAATCTATCTATATTCATATTTTGAGAAAATACCCTGAGGAACCCAGATGAAACCCATTGCAAACACAGGGAGAATGTGGGTAACTCTGCACAGATAGTAAGCCGAACTCAGGTGCTTTAGGAACTTGGTTCTATGAGGCTGTATTACCCAGTGCACCACTGTGCCTCCACATTATACAGTTATTTGTTGTTGTTTTTCTTTAAAGCAAACCAATTCATTAAATTCATTCATTAGGGATCATTTAGTAGCTACTGTAAAGTTAATAGAAATGTGTGTGTGCATGTGTGTGTGTGTGTGTGTGTGTGTGTGTGTGTATGTGAAGTGGTTTAAAATCATTTAAATTCTAGGAATACCTTAAATACCTTCACATGTTTTCCTTAAACCCATGAATTAATTTTCCTTTTTAGGATTCACCCCTCTATTCTATAAACAATTCACCAATACTGATTTATTTTAAATGTCTGTTAAATGTGATATATAAAATCATAATTATCGAACCTAATTAAATAAGATTTCACTCAATGTGTGTTTATTATGCAACAGTTAATTCCAGGTCACTAATCTGATTGGTTGAGAGCTTTCAAGAGTGCCTAGATTTCCTGTAAATTGACTGAGACATTTCACTGTTTTACTTCCCTCGACTGTGTTCACCATGGAAAATTCCACTTCCTTGTTCGAAACATTTGCTACAGTAAAATTAGCAACATCATCAGCAGAAATGGAAAATAATACTTTTTATGAATGTCTTTAATACATGAAAGCTCGTCAGTTGAAGATGAAAAGGAAGACGGGACACCAATTTTACCAGAAGTTACTTTAACAAGAATGAACGAACCAGTGTAAGAAAGTTAGCCAATGTGCTACAAAGTGAGGGAGCCGTATTTACCCTAGCGGAGCGAAAATAAACAGAATATTTGAAATGTCATTTACTAAATATTAATTTCCTTTTTACAGAACTGTAGTATAAAGCAATTGTGCAGTTGTTCTGAATATGGGCTTGAGCCTGCCATGGATCACATAACCACACTCTTGCTCATGCAATATTACTTAAATACACCAATCAGGCATAACATTATGAGCACTGACAAGTGAAGTGAATAAGACTGATTATCTCCTCATCATGGCACCTGTTAGTGGGTGGGATATATTAGACAGCAAGTGAACATTTTGTCCTCAAAGTTGATGTGTTAGAAGCAGGAAAAATGTTTAAGGATTTGAGCGAGTTTGACAAGGGCCAAATTGTGATGGCTAGACGACTGGATCAGATCATCTCCAAAACTGCAGCTCTTGTGGAGTGTTCCCGGTCTGCAGTCATCAGTATCTATCAAAAGTGGTCCAAAAAAGGAACAGTGGTGAACCGGTGACAGGGTTATGAGCAGCCAAGGCTCATTGATGCACATGGGGAGTGAAGGCTGGCCCGTGTGATCAAATCCAACAGACGAGCTACTGTTGCTCAAATTGCTGAAGTTAATGTTGGTTCTGATAGAAAGGTGTCAGAATACACAGTGCCTGACGGGTCAGGGCTGTTTTGGCAGCAAAAGGGGGACCAACACAATATTAGGCAGGTGGTCATAATGTTATGCCTGGTCAGCGTATATTAATATATTATTAGATAGTATATTATCTACAGACAAAGCATGTCTATATTTGTATTCATGTATATATTTGTAACACAATTTGCATTAAAAATGCATAAAAAATATAGCTATAGGTCCCTGTCAGTAAATCCTTTGAACAGTTTTACAGTATTCATTGTGTTTGTTTAATATTTACTGATTAACTTTGTGTCTAGAAATGTTTGAAGGCCATCCATGCATTTAAGCGTTAAACATTTGAGCCTGTGTACATTTCTAAAGTTCAGATTTCCAGAAGCACCTATGGGCAGCCCAGTGAGACTAACCTTCAAAAGATTCCTTTAGCTATGCATCTATAAATATTAACAACCTGTATCCCCATTGGCCAAATACCCATCTCTATAACATCGCCTGTAAGGTCTCTACTATCAGCCTAACATGACTTCAGACCAGGACATGGTAATGAGGTCAATGAGGAGGGCAGCACATATGCTGCATGAAGGAAGGTTGAACTGGAAAGTGGACTGTAAAATAAGAACAATAAATAGAGATAAGCCGAGCAAAGAGATGAGCTTACTAACAGAAAACCAATAGGAAGGGAATGGAGAGAGAGAGAGAGAGAGAGAGAGAGAGAGAGAGAGAGAGAGAGAGAGAGAGAGAGAGAGAGAGAAAGAACAAGAGAGTAATGAAGTGACAGTGTGTCAGAGATACGCTTCTGTAGAGCTTTTGACCTGAATCTGAGATTCTCTTGTTTAATTGAGGCTGTAATTACTCTCTCTCACCATGTCATTCAGATTGCTGTCTACATACTGCAAGAGCTTATTATCATTAACTCAAGTGACTTCTCTAAATCTAACCTAAAATTCCTGCTCGCTCTGATCCTCTCTGCTCTTCAATACATATCAGTGCTCTTTGTCTGGCCTATCAAAATTGTTAAAGAAGGCCACAGGAAGCATCAGCAAATTAAACTCAAGCCTACTCAAGAAGAAGGGATGGGTTGAATCAGTTTAATTCAATGGATTAGGCCAGATGCAAAAAAAAAAAAAAAAGAACTGAGCTAGGCGACAGGAACAGAATAAGACCAGAAGTGTGGTAATGACCTTGGGTGTTTACTGCTGTTGACATATGTAGAGTAATGACCGTTATGTAATCATTTTCTCTGGGTCCATTTGGCTCCCACGGTTCCACCTGTACAAACAAGCACCCAGCAGAGACAACAGATCTGGTGCAATGTGCTTCTGCTCAGCTAACACTCGCGTTCCGGTGCAAAGCCCGCATTCATGCATTTTGATTTCACACTTTGACCTCTGTGCTAATGAAGCTCTGCATAAAGAGGGAGGGAATGCATAGAAACAAGGGAGCAAGGCAAAGGAACAGAGGAAGGAAAAGGAAGGGGAGGTAGAAAGAAGAATGCTATAGTGCTCACAGTTGTGCCATTTTTCCCACAAATGTTGTGTAACAATGTGTACCTATGAAAATGTTCATTTTGTGCTGCTGTATTGTTCTTAGTGGTTTAGGGAAATAAAATAATGCTATTCAAGGAAAATAAACTGATAACAGAGTGGTGCGATGGAGCCACAAATCTGAGTTATTGTCAGCACTGAGATGCTGATTAGTTTTCCAATAACTTCACCTTATATCTCTTATAACACAGCTGTTTGCCAACAATTACAATTCAAATATTTAGACAAGTTAGTACTTATTACCGCTCACATTACAGCCAAGCTCTGTTTTTTTGCCTTGTTAACTTCAAGAGAGATACCAGTCTCTCATTTGTCCTCTCTCTTGAAGTTAACAAGACAAAAACAAAAATCAGAGCTTGTCACATCACTAAGGAACTGGAAAGTACAAAGTCCTCTGTCCTCTGACTTACAAAGCCCTGACACCCAAGAGTCTCTCTATAAATACTGAATAAATGTCTCCTTGTAGAAAGCTTCATATTTGTGAAATAACCACATAACCACTTTTATCCATATAAACCTGTTATTTGAATAAATGCCAGTCAGTTGTTATAAAAAATGAATCAATGCCTTCTGACCAATCAGAATAAAAACTTCATCAGCACTGTGTAATAACAACCTGTGCTATTTCAGAGAGCTGGGTGTTGGTAGATATTATAGTGACTGAAGTCTTTATTCTGCAGCGTAGCAATTGATGGAAATATGACAGATGGTGAACGCGATCCCAATTAAAATTTACAGTCCACTGTTCATCCGTCATATTATGAGTCACATGGGGTGGATACTTCAAGGATATAAAACACTTTTCATTTTCCTTGAAAAAGAAGACTGATGAGGTAAATAAAGGTCAGGTTTATTGAGTCGATCATGACGAGAAAACTTTATAACAATTAACACAGAAATCATCAAAATCAATCCTATCACTGCATACACGTTATCTTTTTTATAGGAAGCCAGATGATATAAGTAGGTTCGAAGCAGAAATTGAGATTTGATTAAGAACAAATGCATATAATAAAATAGCTTCCTATTATTCCTACAACTTTTTGCTTCAACTCTCACTTTAACAACTGAATTTTTAACACAAATCAATTCAATTCAGTGCCATTAAGTGTGTTGCACAGTACTACGCACTGTCACAGCTTTACAGAATTCCAGACATAGATTTAGTGCCTTAATGACCAAACCATAGGTGACAGCAGCAAGGAAACTCTCTGAAACACAATGTGAAAGAAAGGTTACGACTCTAAAGTAAACCCACCCTCTTTTGGGTGACACCGGATAGTGGGATTATATATGATTACTTTTCAAAACAACCGGAGATTGTTTCATTTCAATGAAAGGTGGAGACTTCCAGAGACATGAGTGACTGCAACCGTTGGCAATGTGGGCGTGTCCAGCAAGGTGACAGATTTGAGAAAAGTTTAACTTTATGGAAATATAGAATGACTTGGTGACAGTGGGAGTGAAGATGGTAGAGCACACATGATCTGTGGAAAACAGCACACATTGCTTCCTCTCTTATGACACGATGCATATATACACTACTGAACTTCATATCCAAACATTATATTTCTCCAAAATGTTTCATTTCAGTGGCAAGAATCTGATTTGTTACCAGGTGGAATGCTGGTTATGCCACCCACTGAAAAACATTATTACTATAGCAACCAGTACCACTGGAGACTTCATATTTCAGTGACTGGTGACTTGTTGTATGTGTGAACGTAATTTAAGTGTGTTGAAGATAAGTTAGTTCTGTATAAGCGATTGTAGAGGTGAGGAAGTTTTTATGATTACCACAGCAAAGTGGTAAAGTATTCAAATGAGATTCAACAGAAATGTTAAAGACTTACAGAAATTCTAAAGATACAATCATGAGAAGGAGATGGTTGGAAAACACACAGACAACAACACTGATATGTGGTCTGCCTTCAGTGCCTGATCGAGTGAATAAAACCAGGGCTGTGTAGAAATTAACATCATTCAAGTTAATGGAAATATCTCAGCTTGAAGGTTAGCAGCCCAAAACCTTTTCACACTTTTGCCAACTTTATCTCCTTGTCTCCATGTCTAGATGTCAAAGTGTCAAAGTTGATTAGCCTAAGATCTTTTTCATGCCCTAACATTCACACACAGTGGCTACATTATGATCCTGCTGTGTGCGTTTTCACAGGATCAGCTCGGCTAAGTCTCTGATCATGCAGGAGCAATTAACACCCGGCCCCCTTCCCCTTACACACCCTGACGCTGGAGCAGAGAAGCAGGCACATGATGTGCTGTGAAAATATCGAACGGAGCTGACCTTCTGCCAGCGATCAAAGTGAAAGTACGTTCCCCAGCAGATTCCCTGCAGTGGGAGGCTGGGAAAGGACACATGCCTACAGGCACACACACACACACACACACTCACACACACACTCACACTCACTGATACACCTTTCTCACTGCTTTACACATGAAATGTGCCTTTTTTGGTATTCATTTCCATGAAGTGGCAAAGTGAAGGTGGAGAGTTTTTTATTACACAGAAACTTGTAAGCCATCATTTTCAGTACATTTGGATTGTAGCGCTCATGGTCTGCTACCTTGAGATGGAGAAATGCTTGACTTATTTTGATTCCTTTCTTTTGTTCACTTTAGAAACTCAGAAACTATTTTACTTAAAAAAAAAAATAAAAAAATAAAAAACCCTTGCTTCATTTCTATTCCCTATTGAGTATGTCAGCTCCACCAGAGTAAGAGTGTTTAATCTTGAAAGAGCCTAGTGTTTGAGATTATTCATCTTGCTTGGTTTGGGTTTGACACTCTGGGTTTTCCTTGCATTTGTAATGGGAATTTTGGAGAAGACCATTTTAAGCGAATCGTACCCAAGAGCTCTGAAGCTTGAAAAATTAACCTATCTTTCAGGGTACAAGGGAGATCCACATTAAGACTATTCTCTGTTCTGGTAAGTGGAATGTGGAATGAACTTTCCCTAGATGTCCGGACAGCTGAGTCACCGACTGTCTTCAAACAAAGTGTAAAGACCTACCTGAAGTACTTAAACTAGTACTTGTAAAAGAAAAAAGAAAAGAAAAAAGAAAGAAAAGAAAATCTGTGTGCTATTCTTGCTATCTTTCCTCCCAACAGAGTTTAGACTGATGGTATTCTTAGTCCATGTCCTAGTGAACCAGTATTGATGCATTCATTGATAGAGACTTCAAAGCACTTCTGTAAGTCTCTCTGGATAAGGGCATCTCACAAATGCCGGACATGTAATTATAAAAATGACCTAATTGTTAGTAAGGGTTGGAATATCTGAGGAGAATAAGCTTTATTAAATTGTACAGAAATGAAAATTAATTAAATTTTACCGGAAAAAAAATCACTTGAGTTGTTATTATTGTGGGCTCTTTAATGTCACAAACTGAATTAGGCAAATATCACATGAAACATTGAATGGATTTTGCATGAATAAAGCTTAAATTAGCATCTGCCACTTTTGTAAAGTGATAAACACCAGACCGAGTGACACCAGATTGGTAAATTAATTCATATTGACTATTGGTAGAGACCAAGTGCAAGTTCCTTAAATGCACATATGGTAGAGTGTAAGTCTTAGAGGCACCATTATTTATTTTTCATCTATATATGTACTTATGAACTTATATATAAACTAGATTGATGGATGGATGGATGGATGGATGGATGGATAGATAGATAGATAGATAGATAGATAGATAGATAGATAGATAGATAGAGAGATAGAGAGATAGAGAGATAGATAGATAGATATAGAGTAACTATTTTTAGACTATTTGTGACCAGCAGACACAATAATGAATCAGCTAGTGTACAGTTTAACAGTGATCCACTACAAGATGCTTGTGCGCAGTTTATTCATTTTATTCAATTTTATTCCTTTTTCATTTTTTTTAATTGTAACTTCATTATGCACAGTACTCGATATACTTTTCCCTGTGTGGTATCCATAAACAGGGCATGCTGAATCAATATCTCAATAATATTTAGGCTGAGATCCCATATGAGTATTTAACGACCTGAAAGATTTGTGTATGGATTTCAACAATATTGATTTTGTTTGTCATATTTAGTTAAGTGGGATCTAATTAACATTTTAACTCAATTAATCCATGCAGATGGTGGAACCTCTCTATCACGATGATGGAGGCAGATATGAATAATGTATGAATAGCTAAACTGTGGATAATTAGTATTATCAAGTACTTAAGCCCTCAGTCTGAATAAATGTTTGAATGTACAGAATATGTGTAAAATTAGGGAGGATTTATACGTACGCGTGTTTATCTAAAGGTCTGATTTTCGCTTGATATGAGTTGATGATGATAACTGGATCTCCAGACACCAGTGTGATGAAGTACTTTTCAGTGCTGACTACAGCAAACTTAACCCCACAAGAAATGTTCAGCTCAGATAAAGTGATTGCAGGAAATAGTCTGGCCAAAGTAATTAAACTTCGTGGACATGAGGCAAACTGCCGGCAGAACCTCATCCGTACTGAAAGAGGGTGTAAAATCTGATAGAAAGTGAAGTACGGTGAATAAAAAGACAGATCTCGCTGCTGACACTCCAAAGTTCTAGAGCAATATTATGGGCTGTGAAATTATTATTGAGAGCCTGAGGGGCAGGAACGGAAGATGAAAGCTCAGTGAACCTCATGACTACCTTGGCTCATTTCAGACCAGCCAAACTGATTGGATTTTGAACATAGCTCTGTGCATAACAGATATCGCAAAAAATCTATGGCACTGTTAAGCTCTGGAAGTTTTAAGTGCATCCAGAAAAATGTACAGTTCTGTCATTTTTTAAATCTCACACTGATTCATGAGTTAGATATAATCTATTCAAGGCATATTTCTCATATTCATATTTCGTGGCTCTGTTTATTGTGAACAAAATCCAAAAGACAAATTAGACTGGATGGGAAAATCAAGTAAGACTTTAATTTTTTTTTCCTTAACATTTACAACACAGCTGAATAGTTAAACAGGAAAAGGTGACAGTTTGAATAATTTACTCAATAAATATGCTGATAAATTAAATCGAAAATGATATATATATATATTTTGGTTGGTTAATGCTCTTTGCTGTTAAAAGCAGCAACAGGAGCAAAGGAATAGAAACTCCCAGGCCAAATATGGTTTTCAGGAGACAGCCTGAACCTTTTCTGTGAAGTGTAATAGCGAGAATAAGTCACACTACATTAAGCAACAGGCTGCTGCAAGATCAACACTATTGTGGATGATAGAACATTTGAAAATATTCTCCTTAAGTAAAATGTGTTGCTTGGTAGCGCTAGAAACCAAAAGCTTCTAGATATGTTCTCTAAATAGAAGTTAGCTGAACATAGCTCATAGATGATAGCTTACAACCTTATTTATAATGGGGGGGGGGGGGGATTTCAGGTGTTTTACATCCTAGTGTAATTAACAATGAGATATATATAAAGACATTTCCATTCTAACTCAGTGTCTCTAGGGGACCTATGGTTGCACTGAGTTTCTTGACTTTGTGCCAGCGCTTAAAATGATTACAGCTATTTAGATGCATACATTAAGAAACATGGAAAGATCTTTTTGTTCAATCAGGGAAAGAACTGTATAACAGCAGACACGGATAGAAATGAGTGCATTCGGGGTGCTTAAGGCACCGTACAGTGTGCAGAAAGTGTAGATAAAGAACATGTACGCGTATGTATGAACCCATACACAGACAAGAAAGCAGCAAAGAAAAGCATACACACAGGGAGTGCATGCCCTTCCCTGTGAAGACACACAACATGTATAAAGAGACACTGCAGACACCCACTCTCTCCATGCCGACACTTCGTCTGGCTCTGAGGGAGTAGGTATGTCTACAGGATGTATTTTGTTTGATATATACAAGTGTATGGTGCATGTGTGCACATGCACATGTGTGTAATGTCTTCATTGCATTCTCTCTCACTTGGTTTTCTCTCTCTCTCTCTCTCTCTCTCTCTCTCTCTCTCTCTCTCTCTCTCTCTCTCTCTCTCTCTCTCTCTCTCTCTCTCTCTCTCTCTCTCTCTCTCTCTCTCTCTCTGTCTCTCTCCCGACATTGCGTGGAGTAGAGAGTTGCAGTCTACAGCAGTCAGAATCTGTTTGGTCACATCACTGGACAGAGATGGATGGATATTAAAGGAAAGGATGGAGATGGGGTCACCTCTCCAGGGAGACAAGATTTGAACAGTGGGTAATTACCCGTCAAGCATCCAATTACACACACATGCACGCACACATTCACACACACACACACACACACACACACACATACACACACATACACACATACGTACGTTCACACACCTTCTCGTCCCTCACCACTGCTCCACCATTAGGTCAAGGACCCTGCTTATGTTCAGGTCTGAATCGAGGGCAAAGTCGCTTTCCACGAAAGGTGCCACTGGAGGCGTGAGAGGGTGCAGGCCAGATGTCAGGGATTCCAGCCAATCAGCAGCATCAAACGTAGGCACATCTGACCTCCTCTTTCTGGAACGAGCACTTAGAGGAGGAGTCGTGCAGAAGGGAGGTGGAGGGGGAGGAGGAGGGGCAGGGTTAGATGCAAGGGGCAGGGCATGGGCAGGGGAAGGTGGAAGCTCCAATAGAAGTGAAGAGCAAAGAGGAGATGAGCGGCCACTTTCGTCTTTTGAGCTGAGCTGGGTAGGTTGCAGTTGGTCAGGTGATGGGGCAGGGGAGGAGCCTGAGAGGGTGGTGATGGATGACTGGAGTACAGAAGTGACACCGGGGTTACCTGAAAGAAACAAGCATGACAGCAGGAATAACCACAGGAATCCTGGAATGTAATGGAAATAACATTTCCTTTATATTTTGATTAATGGAAATAACATTTCCATGATATTGAGGAGTACCGCATGGGGATATATGTTATATGTCTAAAAGCCAAAAATATGCTGCAAAACTAACCAGAACAGCTAACAGGTTCCTCTAAAATGTCATCTATGGACTCATGTGGATCCATCTGAAATGGAAAGATGATAATAGGCTTTTGCTAAAATTCTCTCACACATTACTCATTCTCTCTCTCTCTCTCTCTCTCTCTCTCTCTCTCTCTCTCTCTCTCTCTCTCCCTCTCTCCCTCTCTCTCTCTCTCTCTCTCTCTCTCTCTCTCTGTCTCTCGCACACACCTGTACTCTTTGAATTGCCTCCTGCAGTAGTTCCTCGAGACTGCGTTCAGTGTGGGGTGGAGCTTGCTCTGGGCTAGCTGTGATTTGCATCGGTAACTCAAAATCCTGGGAGATAGTATCACACGGCTGACAGGAAAACACCTGCTGAGACACCATGCAGCGCAAGAGATTTCAGTTTAAATTATACCTGGAATATCTCCAAAGCTGATAAACAGTTCTGTTCAAACCTAGCTTGAAGAGGTGTTTTATTAATATTGGACAATAAATATACTTTCTACATACAGCAATATGATCAATCTGTTCTCACCTGTGTAAACAACACTTCCTGTCTTTCTGTGTCTGGTTTTCCTCTGCCACATCCTGGGTCCTGTTGCAGGAAGGGATGTAGAGAACTTCCACTTGTCTGTAATTGAGATAAGATACAAAGGCACAGAATGAGGAGCAGTTACTTTGTAATTCAATATATAAATATTTATATAATATAAAAAAAAGTTGTCTTTGTCCTTGCCTGTGTGACTGCGCCCAGAGCTTTTCCTCTGGGTCTGCTCCGAATCCTCTCCCTCATCTCCAGTTCCACAGTCAGCTCCTCTGCTGCCTGCTCTGACCTCCAGAGAGCACTGGGTGGCACTGGAGGTGAGGGAGCCTGCAGGTTTGGACTTGAACTCGCAGAAGAAGAGGGGGATGTCAAGTAAGTGGCACCAGCCAAACCTTCCTCAACCACTGCTGATGGCTGGATGTAAATCTGTGACGGGCTACTAGACGGGCTTAAATTGGGGTGTGGAGGAGGTTCTAGGGTCCCTTCCAACTGGCAAAGTGGGGCTGGTGTTAGCTGGGGACGGGGCAGCTGGAAGGGACGGAGCCTCTCTAACAGAGCGGGTTTGGTGCCCGAGACCGGGAGTCCGCGTTTGCGTAACTGCTGTCGGAGTTCTGACACCTGTGACAAACAGGTAAAACACTCAATAATTCAGAAATAATCTATTCTTCTTTTAGATGGAGCGTTAGTAAGATTCTTACCGTTAGATCGTCAAGGTTGGGGGGGAGTAAATCTAGCTTGTGGGCGGAGTTTGTTTCCAGGAGGGTGCCGTTTGTTTGTGAAGGAGCAGACTGCAGGCAACTTTGTGGACCAGCTCCAGAAATCGTCACTACCTGATTTTCACTGTTAATTGCAGAAATTGTGTGGATATCAGTAATAACTTAATGATCATCTATGCGTCAGTGTTAATATTTCCACATTAAAAAAGAAACAATTATTGTAGGTTGATGTATCACAGTCTGGTTACTAATAACCACTGACCAGGAACAGCAAGTCTGTCCAAAGTTCTCAGTTTCTTTACCAAATGCTGACTTACTGAGTATTTTAAATACTGGATCATTTGATGCATGCGCAAAGCATATTTTCTATTAAATAACGCAAGCCACAGTGGACTATTTGCACAATTGTGATGTTTAGCAGCAACACTGATTTTTTACAATCTAGTTGAAACTTTCAGTAAGTTATTTAATAGTGTTTTTTATGCTCCTTCATATTAAGGCTATGAACTAGCAGGCTAACTATATGTAATAGAATTACTTAATTACAATAGTATTTGAGCCCCTAAAATGGAGTCACTGGCCAAAAAAGTTTAAGAAACCTTGAATTACATCATCTGCCATCCTGAATAGACATCAAGATCTACTAATTAGGAATCTCTGAGTAAGATGGTGTGCTGTTTAATGTACCTGGTTGCCACAGTGAGCTGTTGTTGCTGGTTTAGTATCTGCAGTTGCAGGAAAACCTGCTGCTGGTGTAGGAGGCGAGAGTATGCAGGATCGATAGGCTGAACTTGAGTGGCGCTGTTCTTTTGGGAATTGTTCCCAGAAGTTCCTCCAGTGTTGCGTTGGTCTGGAGGTATGTACTGGTGGTACTTCAGCTTCCTCATTTTAGGCTTACAGTCACGAGGTTTCCGTGGCCGTGGAGGGCGTGGTGAGGATAAAGACCCTCCGAGAATGGAATGAGTAGGTGGGGTTAGGCATTGAGCTGTCTGAGAGAGCAAAAGAGCCGAAGGAACAGAAAGAAAGCAGGAAAGAAGAAAAAATGTGATCATTATTGGTAATATTAAATGGAGCCAAATGTGTAAATAGGCCAATCAGAACAAAACAAGAAATCAACATTATACTTTCATGCAATTGAAAATAAAATCAGTTGAGTTGTATGTAGTCAGGCTGCAGTTAAATCAGATCTGACCTGAACATTTAATAATATTTATAACATTTAGCTCTTTTTACCAGTACACTGATGGAGCAAATGGAAATCGACTTATAGGATATTTTCAGTCAGTATAAACAAATGGATTATTTTACTCACTACAGGTCTGCTATAAATCGGGTCAGGACACTGTTGGCTTTCAGTGTGAGATGATGTTAACTCTGTTGGGATAAACTTGCACAGCAAATTTAGTGGTTGAAGGAAAAACCTTCAAATTTTAGATGCTTATGAAGAAGTAGTTAGAGAAATGGGTTTGATATGACCATTTACACCATTTAAAACTAACCATTATTAGTGTTTTTTGTTTGTTTGGTTGGTTTTTTTACTTTTCTATAAATATATTGCCCCTGGTAATAAGCTAGATAAAAACAGAAATACTTATGACAAACAACAATATTTTTAAAGTCCTGAGTGTCTACTTTCATATGAGCAATTAACCTCCACTTCTGGACTCTGACATGAGTCTGAGCAAATTCCATTTTAAAAAGAAAAAAGATTTAATGACATAACATTAATTACATTATAACATTTACTTTTAATTCATAAACTAATGTGTCGTTTTAGTCATCCACAGTTGCGCACATTCAAGTGCTTGGAAACTTGTTTTTCTCAAGGAGCATTTCCAGTGCATTCAAGCATTTCATATCCCAGCCCCAATCATGATGTGAGTTTGTACCTTTGGCAGCAGCGACGTCTGAGAGGACACATATACTCCTTTGGGTCTCCCAGTCATTGCCATGGAGTTTGACCCTGCCACTGTCATGGTCACTGACTCCATGATGCCCTCAGGTCCTGGGAGCAAAGCTGAACCACACTGCTGCAAGATGAAGAAAATTAGTTTTTAAACTATAATTGAGTTTCACTTGTTTCCATTTTTCCTCTTCTAAACAAGGAACAAAAGGTCTGAGTCCCACTTGAGATCAAGAAATACGAGAAAAAAAAAAAAAAAAGAAACTAAAACCATTTTCTTAAATGATTTTTTACATGATATAAATCAAAAACATCCTTATTCACTGAACAAATTTATATCTGGCTGCATCACACAATCCCATTATTATTTTGTTATTATTTTCTAATAATAGCATGTGTTGTGTGTTGCGTTTTAATCCTTAAATCCTTGATATGCTAAAAGTGATATGAAATCATATACTCATATAATGAAATAATATCTTTAAATCCTTTCTTCCCAGAAGTGTTTACATTTTTTAAGTTGCAAAGATTCTGTGTTGTCACATTATGTTAAAAATGCATATGTACATTTGGATGAAATATTTGTGCTATACAGTAAGAAATAAGTAAGAACTGAAAACTGTAGTTTAGTTCAATTTGCCATCTTAGTTTCAAATGAAATTTCTCAGTAAACACAAACACAAAAATATAGAAAAAAGGAGAAAAAAGTTCAATATAAAAAATACATTTATATATTAGAGAATTTGGGGGTATAACAGATAGCATATATATATATATATATATATATATATATATATATATAATATATATATATATATATATATATATATATATACATATATATATATATATATATATATATATATATATATATATATATATATATAATATAGAGAGAGAGAGAGAGAGAGAGAGAGAGAGAGAGAGAGAGAGAGCGAGAGAGGGAGAGAGAGAGATAGAGAGAGAGCATAGAGAGAGCATATATATATATATATATGTATGTGAGAGCGTATATATATATATATATATATATATATATATATATATATATATATATATATAGAGAGAGAGAGAGGAGAGAGAGAGAGAGAGAGAGAGAGAGGGAGGGAGACAGAGAGAGAGCGAGAGAGACTGACATATATATGTCTCTAATATACAAATGGTCTCATTGCCGAATTACAAATGGTGAATTGAAATTATTTTTATATTTTATTTAAAACACTGGAACTCAAAAACAATTATAGTAATGTGAATTTGTTTTTTGTTGGGATTTTTATGTGTGTTTTTATTATTTATATATATGATATCTGATATAAATATTAACCATAACTTTTTTTCTTCACCTCTGAATGAGGGGGTTACATAAATCATTGTGAATGCATATATTTAATTATCTTAAAATGGTAAAACAGTAAATACCTGAACATTGCTTGGGCTGTGGTTGATGGGCATGGCAACAGGTGACACATCACCCAGTGACTGGTCGCTGCCTAGCCCAGGTGAAGAGGAGAAGCTTGGGGATTGGTGTGTCCCGAGTTGCTCGGGAGACGTAGAAGAACACGAGGAGATGTCATCTTCGAAGACATCTGAGGGTAAGAAAAAGGAAACAGAAGCTGAAAAACAAAATGAGACAGAGAGATTCAAGACACAAGAGAGGAATTGATGGCACGTTAACTGATGCTGTAAATTGCAATTTAATATACTGGAATAATGTCCAACAATTATCAAAGATGAGATGAAATTAGACACAATGATATAAATTAGACACAATGATATAACTTTATAAGCTTTCTTAAGTGTTTTTATCACCGGATTGGGAGAAATCATCCTTGAAATGTCCCCCAGAAGTGAATGTGTGTGTGTGTGTGTGTGTGTGTGTGTGTGTGTGTGTGTGTGTGTGTGTGTGTGAGTGTGTGAGTGTGTGTGTGTGTGTGTGTGTGTGTGTGTGAGTGTGTGTGTGAGTGTGTGTGTGTGCGTCTTAATGGGTTATTACTTTTACTCACTGTTTTCTAATGGTGCAGTGTGTTTCTGAAGTAGCTCAATGGACCCAGATCGCCTCTGGATCTTCTCACTGACATTTTCAACCAGACGAGCCTTTTTCTGTCTCTGAACACCACCGCTAGCTTTGTCTACAAAAAAAAAAAGAAAAAGAAAAGGGAGAACGAAGGTGTACAAGGTTTAATCAGCTAGCCTTGTTATTTTTAAAGGAAAACCTCAAAGGGGTTTGAAGGGGACTAATGAATTGGATATATGAAAGCTATCATTAGCTATTTTCTCCTAAAGCAATTTCTTATTAGTTTAATCAGCTTACTGTCTACTTCTTGGTGGGTGAAACCCCAGAGCAAAAAAAACTACAACACATGAATTAATGAATCAGTTTAACAATTGGGGAGAAGTGGCACTAATGATTGATATTTATTCTTAAGAAATCCCATTCTCTTTTGCATCATGAATCACCTTGTGCAGTTTCAGCAGTCAGAGCACTAGGGGGCGACTTCAGAGTGGTGCCATCCACTGTCTGATGCTGCATCGGGAAACAGCCCAGCGACACCAACCATTAACACCAGAACACTCTCAATAACACACACTCACAGAGCCTAGTACACAATCTCACAGCATTACACACACTTGCCTAGCCTAGCACATGCTCACTTAGCCAGGAATTCCCAGGAAATACATAGAGGACACTCATAAAACCAAAATACTGAGGAAAAAGGTGTATACACTGGCTTTCCACAGTCTTCCATTTCATTGCCTTGACGCCTGCTAGCATTTGCTCAATCTGGTGTCAATGTGCAGCCTTCCAGCAATTTGAGCTTGTTTTGAATAAAAATACATTGCCTTCGGCATCTTAAAGGAGGCAGATTTTGTTGGAAAATAATAGGTTGTGTAGTTACCAAGTAGTGACCAAAACTAGAAACTTTTCAAATATCTTTCTACTTTGGTGCTGTAAATAGATTCTAGCTTTAGTTTACTTCATTTGAAAAGTTGCTCATTTGTTACTGGTCATTTGCCATCCAAAACATAGACTAGAATTAGCTTTTAATCTAATTAGTATTTATGTTATTTTCTAACCTAATACTAGACACCATCATGCATGCTTCATTAACAAAAACCTTAACATTTAATACAGATACTCTAGACAATAGTTAAGAACATTTACACTACGCTACAGTAACACAACTTACTATATATTTTCTCTTTTACCATTGTTACTGGTTTATAAGTGTCATTGTGCTTCTTCCTTATTATGTTCTCACCCATCACTCACCACGGTGCTATTGGCTTCTTTCTCCCCTACTTTGTCAGAGCAGGAGGCCTTCACGCCTTCTGGCAAAAAAAAGACTAATGAATTAAAGAAGGAAGCTAAAGTCATGAGTCTTATGGTAACTGTAGGGAGTAGAATGCTGATGGAGATGATATAAATTAGCCTATTTTTCCAAGTTGTTATAGTGACATTTCAGTAAGGTTAGGGGCATAGCACAAACAAATGAACACACTCACCGGAGTCAGCATTTAGCTCTTTCTGTTGTCTGCGATTTTGTATTCGCAATTGTAGAACTAAAAAAAAGAAGAAGATTATGACAATAAATCAGGAATTATTTAAAAAAATTGATGCATGCACTGGTGTGCTTTATAGAACTGATCATTTTTAAGAGACTGTATTTGCTAAGCCATGTGTAAAGCTCATCTTGGGGACATTGCGCCAAGTGCACTGTACCAATCATTTCGTTATACGAACAAAAAAAAATCTATTTGTCATCAGGCAAATATGAATATTGTTCACACATTTGGTTCTAGGAGCACACACATGCAGACACACTTTTTGTCACACCCTCCCATACTACACACACACACATACACACACGCGCATACAGTTACTTGGATCAGCAGGTGAAGGGAGGGAGAGAGAGGAAAAGAGGGGAGGAGGTAACTATTTATCCCTCTGTACTGCTATTTCTGTCATCCCCCATCCCCCTTTCAGCTGTCCCTCTCCCCCCATCTCTCTCTCTCTCTCTCTCTCTCTCTCTCTCTCTCTCTCTTTCCTTCTCACTCTCAGCTCTGCTAAGTAATTTCTTCCTCTTTTCATTTTTCTATAAAAATCTGTTGGCCTTTTATTATAAATGTCTGATCTAATAAATCAAAGGCGTTTCACTGAATACAATTCGAAGCGGTTACTTTGATATACAGTACCGAGAACGTTTTAATGTGAAAGGTTGAGCAGCACAGCGAACACTGGCTGCTGTTTGCCTACAGCTTCACTGACAGCTTTAAAGAAATTTGGGTCCATTCAAAAAAATGTAAAAAAAAAAAAGAAAAAAAAAAAAAAAAACAGGAAAAGGCAAGAAAAGCAATTTTTAAGGTCAAGCGTATTAAAACAACAGTTTATGGTTTAGTGTTGCAAACTGTCACAAGCCTTGTTGTGAGCGAAAAACCTCATGTTTATCCACCTGGCATGAGTTCAATACAAAGTCTCAGCAAATGTCTTCAACAACACCTTTCACACGTGCATACAAAGGATTCCTCTAGCATTTGTCAGTTGCTGTCTCTTCCATGCTCATTCTATAGCCAACAAAAGGAGCTCACAAACAATTAATCAATTCCCAATCTTAAAAATCATTTAGTACTGCACAGAAGAAGGACACTTCCTGCGTATCTATTATTCTCTGCAGTCCTGATTCATCAGATTGAAGGTCAGGACAGAGTCCTGGATAGAAGAAGGATAGTACTGATGTTTAATCTTGAAAGGCACGTAAACAGAAGTAAGAGGTCAATGACAGAGCAGAGCAGTAAACAATACAGGATCGAAGAACAATGTCAAAAGAAAAAGTGGGAGTATATCATATTTCGTGCTTCCTGTTCAATGACATGTGTGAACGAATCCATCACAGTGATGTCAGAGGAGCTGAGGTGGAATAAGTGGTAAATTACTTGAGCAGTAGACATAGCTATGATCAGATGTGTTAAAAGACAAATAAATAGCTCACTATGTACGAATATAGCTTTTGGTTATTTACAATTTATTAAAACAACAATAGTTACATATTCATCCTATTATTCTGATGTATGTCATTCCAAATCTGTTCAAAAAAGGATCTTGTCAAGCTGCCATGAGCCCCGCAGTGAAGTCTGGTTGTATATGCTGAGACAATTAAAGAGACAATCCCTTTAGCCTCAATCCCATAGCTATGGCTTTCTTCATCCAGGTAATACTGTCTCAAAAAATAAAGACAACTGTATTTACCAGACACGGATTTTTAAATTTTTTGTAAAGCAATGAATATGTCTCCTTTTGTGTCGAGCAGAGAGAAACTGCTGATTCACTATTTTAGGGCTGGAGAATTTATTAACACACCAAATTACTTAGACTTCCTGTTTCTCTCTTCCACATAAACAAACCTCCCAATCATGAGGCTGTCACCAAGGCCAACACGCTTTGTGCATAATCACCTGGTTTGACCAAACATGTGAAAGGCAGCATTTAAAAGCCATAGTGCTTCAGTCAGGAGGCCACACGGATGCTGCGTGTCAGAGGGCACAGGCGTTTGAAAGGGTTCCAAGCACAGGAGAGAAAGCCACATGGTCTTCCCTCTGTCCACATGTATTTTAATGAGGAAACACCACCATTCTCATCAGGCATTCACCAGAAATGCCTTTGTGAACCCTTTGGAAACTGAAGCATTCTGCCCAGTTAATCTCACAGCAATTTCAGCATACAGCACTACAGTAGTGAACACCTGACTGAACTAAAAAATATATTTCATTATTAGCTAAAAAAAAAAAAAAAGAATCAAATGATAAAATGAGGAAGAGTTCCTGTACTGTGCAGTGCTATGTTACTTCCAAGTACAGTACTACCAGGATCTCCAGACTAAGAAGTAAAAATAAAACGTTAAGTCATATACATTCAAAGAGTTTCAATAGGATTACCTATTAATAAAAATACATCATGTATATAAATAAATAAATAGCCTGTGTACATAAATTAATTCCTTATGTTTTTAAAGTCGCTATATAAAATTAACCTTGCTTTATAGTAACAGTCCCGCATGTCTATTTATGTTTGTGATGACGTTATGAAATTATGACAAACCACAAAATGAATAAAATCATCCATTATAAATATTAATGGAACTCCAAAAAATGCTCTTTGATTAGAAAACGTTTCTAATCAGTGGCGCATTTGAATCTTGTCAGCGGCTCAAATACACAATTAGGCGTAAATATAGGTTCATAATTACTAAGCCATGTATTTTTGGGTAATTTAATTGAAAGGAAAGCAGAATCCACAGTGTAATGTTTCTCGTCGATGGTCATTTTTAAACAGTTGAATTTGAGGAAACTATATATGCAAATTGTTTTATAGGTTCTCATAATCTCTACGCCCATTAAAAGCCTGTAAAGACTTGTTAGTCACACCTTAACCCAAACTACCCATACTTCTACTAGCGCTTTCCTTAAACCATTTCCTGAAATCGAATGAAAAGCGAGGTGTTCTCATTACAGCCAACCAATACACAGCAGCATACACACACCTATGGTAGCCCACCAATCACCACCCGACACCAGGCCAGAGCCACATATCTCCACTCACATGCTATCTCACATACGCTAGCTATGCTCTTACATGCTCAAGATTCACGTGAACTCTGACCTTAGTGCTTACCTGAGCGGAATTTGCTCCGGATGAGCAGGGACCTCTCAGAGGCCAGCAAGGTCATGACGGACAGTTAGAGGCAGAAGATGAAAAATATGGATGTTTACACTTGTAAGGGTTTCCTCCTGTGCAGCGAGTAATGGGATGAGCTCTGATGTTTTTTTTCTACCTCTGCAAGCGTATGAGAAAGAGAGAAAGGTTACATTACAGTGACTAACACAGCACAATACACCTCAACACAATTAGTAAAACACGATTACTTAAGTACTGCTGAGAGCGTGAGGAAGAGAGGAAAGAAGAGAAAAATAAGGTTAGACGAGATGCTGTTGATAACCACAACTGATAACACACTTTTTTTAAAAACATCATTTTATTAAGTAGGACAGATTTCGTCATCTAAAGTACAATAATGAGTAGCTGTGCTTAAAACAGCCAGAGCGTATAGATGAGGTAAAAATCGTTCACATGGAGGCCTGAGTTACTGCCGGCAGTGCAGAAATGGACAGAATGATT
>JAUCMX010000003.1:23907002-23939502 GCA_033459395.1 Hemibagrus guttatus | reverse complement strand
CATACGTTGGGTACAGCAGAATACTGCATCCCCAAATTGAACCATTTAGGAAATCTTTCTAAGCAGCTCTTTCTAAGCCGCTTTGAATATTTGCATGCAGTCCAGTGATGCCTAAGCAGAATAAACTGCCTGCACGACTGATCAGGAGAATGACTAAAGTGAGTGAGAAGGGTCAGCAAGCATGCTTTAATTAAAGTGTGCAAATATTCAGATCGCTAATTATATACAAAATACACGGTAAGTAAGTTGCTTTCGGCTGCTCCCAGTTCGGGGTTGCCACAGCGGACCGAAAGGTCCGCACAACAACTTGGCAAATGTTTTACGCCGGATGCCCTTCCTGACGCAACCCTCCCATTTTTCCGGGCTTGGGACCGGCACTGCATCCAGTGGCTGGGAATCAAACCCGGGCCTTCCGCATGATAGGCGAGAAACCTACCACTGAGCCACCAATGCCCTTATACAAACTACACGGTATAGAGTTTTAAATTAACCCTAGGGCAGTTGGACCCAGGATGATCTTTTGTTATTTACAGGGAATATATTAACATATTACACAGTATATTTACTCTGCTGATGTGCATTGAGTCACACTCAAATTAAGAAATGAAAATGAAAGGAAAATGACCAAACACTATCTAGATACACACCAAAACTCGTTTTTAAATGTTATTTACATATCTTAGTATTTATCGTTATATCAAACTGCGCGAGTAACATATTAACCCGAATTTCGGATGAGCAACGATTCTGCTAACACTTCTTCTAGCGACGATCAGTGATACAGAGAACACTTCTATGTTCACAGCAAATTGAAAGCAGTAAGAACAACAGGCTGCAGAGAAACTTTAAATGTTCTACTTTCACAGTGTGCATTATTTTTGAAAAGCAATAAGCAATTGAAATGATGAAAGGTATTTCAAGGCACAATAGGAAAACAAAACAAAAAGGATCTGTACAACTTTTAAATAAAATTAGGAAACTTAAATGAACACCTCGGTATACTCTAGACCTCTGAAGGTGCCTTGCCGCATCGTGTGATGTGATGCGTTTACTTGGTAATGACGTTTGTGAAGCATTTGAAATGATCACAGTCAAAAGTCAACAAATTTGATTATTTGACCTTCACAGCAAAGTGGTTCATTTTACCAGAGTTAGAAATGTGCACTCGTGTAAATAAGACATCCTAAAAAGTATTGAGGGTAAAAATAGGAGGTAAAAGAATAACAAAGCCAAAGTATTGCCATAACTAGCAATCTGTTTAAGTGGATTTCAGTGGACATTTTCACTGCATACGTAATGAGAACAGAATAGTATTTAAATACAAAAGTAAATAAATTGCAAATATAATTTAAGAAAAAAAAAAAACACTAAATATATAAACGAAGCCTCGTTGTAATGTTTTGTTTTTCATTCTCCTCCTGTGTCGTTGTCAGACTCCATCTCAGTCAGTGTTGAGATGTACCACTCTGCATTTTCTTCCTGTTGCTCGTGCATACTGACAAGTGAAACTCCTTCAGTTTCTGGCTTTACTTTTGTGTTCATTGCTTCCTGCTGCTGACCCTGATGTTTGCGCTTGGTGTGCCGCCGCAGAGTGTTTCGCTCAGCAAACCGCATATGGCATAACAGACACTGGTAAGGCTTTTCACCTGTGTGTACCCGCTGGTGCCTTGTCAGCTCTGCGGCCTCTCGGAAACGCCGCGGGCAAAGCTGGCACTCGAAGTTCCGCTCACCTGTATGGATATGCTTGTGCCTCTCCAGATGGCTGGAGCGTTTGAAAGCCTTGCTGCACAGCTGGCATATGTGTGGCTTCTTCTGGGAGTGTGTGATGGAGTGGCGTTCGAGGTCTGAGAGGTAGTAGAAAACCCGTGGGCAGTACTGGCAGTAAAGAATGCGACGTGGGCCTAATGCCTGAGGATCCTGCTTTTTTGAATGGTTGGTCGGAAGTATTGGTGAGCCTGGACTTGGAGGAGAAGTAGAGGACTGGAGTGGAAGGTCCTCAGGAGGGATTCTTAATAAAGAGTCTGTTCGGTCCGCTGAGACAGGCTCTGGCTCAGAGATTGGTAACACTTGGTCAGTGTTGCAATGTTCCTCTAGCGCCTGAGTTGCTTCAGTACGAGATGACGAGTTAAAGACTGGAGATTTGTCGATGCATTTGGGTCGCTTTTCATTTTTTTGTTCAGCAGATACAGCTAATCTAAGCAGTGCTTCCTGGAACGAAGTGGGCATGTCAGAACAGGTATCAGTTTGCAGTTGCTTAGCCAGATTTGAAGAGTTCCCAGAGGAAGTGCCAGAGGAAGCAATGGGTGAGGTAGGGGCAGCAGAATAATTACAGGATTTATTTTGTCCTGAGAGATTTATAGAAGTTGTACAGGAGACAGATTCCAGTTTCGGGCCAGGCGAACTCGAAGATGAAGGAGGTGCAACAGATGCTGGGGAGGAAATTGAAGAAAAATGTCCTGAAATTGAGGAAGACTGAATTCCACAGGACACTTCAGGAGATGAAAGAACAAGTAAGACAGGGGTGGACTGTGTGTTTGAGGCAAGGGCAAAAGGTAGTGACAGAGCCATAAGTTCAGAATTAGTGTTAGATACTGAAGCTGTAAGTGTTTGAAGGTGAGATGGTGGGAGAAGGAGGATGGGAGTGTTCGAGTCAGTGTTATTAGCCATAATCTGAATAGGAAGGGACGGCAGAGTAGTAGACATCGCCGACAAGGCAGTTGACGCAGTCTCAGCAGTGGAGTCATCGGGAGATTTCTTCTCCAGCGCTATAGTAGCTTGTGAGCTTTCTGTTGAGACACTAGGGGATGAGTCCTCCAAAATTAAATCTGGAAGAGACAACTCTCTCTCAGGCTCTGCATCCTGAAAAGCCAAAGGCGTCTCAATGTCAGACTCTGCAGATCCTGACTCATCAGTGGCAGTCACTGGCATTTCGGAAGGATCGATCTGGGGAACTTTTTGACCGTCTGGAGTAAGAGTGTAAGGAACACCTTGGTCATCTATGAGAAGTGTATCCTTTGGATCAGGACACATGACTGATCCATATGTAGATGGTATGGCTACATGTAATGCGGAAGGACACTGATCCCAATTTTCTAAGTGAAAGTTGTTCATATGATCATGTCCCGAGTCAGACCAATAATCTTCATCGTCCTCGTCTTGCACCACTTCTACATGCTGGGTGTCATCCTTGATCTCATCTACCTCCATTATTAATGAAATCTGGTATTCAGGATCTAGAACCCATTTACACTTTTCTTTGTTATCCCTGACATTCTTTCTTGGCACGCTTAAATCCAGTGCTGCATAGACCTCTTCCTGCCCCATGGCTTCTTTAACACTAGGAATAGCTTCAGGCATTGCTACATCCAATCCCTTCTGTTTTTCATAAAATGGGACTGGAGCTGTACAGTTTGCACTGTTGCACACCTGACGGCGTTCTGTCCTTTTTTCGTCCCCACAGTCTCTGGTCTTTTCAAATGTCTCAGACCTGGTAACATTTGCAAGGTCCTGTATCTTCACCTCCTCTTTGGTAATGTGACTGAAACGTTCGTCGTATTTCTTATTACTATTCCTTAGAGGGGATTGTCGGTGAAGGTCCTTCACAGGGTACTCACTGGATAAGAGGTTAGAGTTAAAATATATCGCTTTGGTTATTGGTTCATTCATTTCTTATTAAAAGATGTTAGTCCTGATGCCAGGTGTCAGTTGTGAAGCTGTTTGTATGTTGGTCTGGTGTGGATTCAGGCATGATAACACTATTTCTGACAGGCTGATCGAATGAACAGAATTCCTGTCTGAAACTGAATCAGAGGCATGCTGTGGTACTCCCTACCTGTTTTATCTTCACCATCAGTGCCACCCAACTGAGATACTCCTGAGATGGACGTATTGTGGTATTTGGTTTTCAGGTTAAAATTCCATTAAGGTCCTTGAATTTCACAACCTTGTCCATATAACCTACTTTTGATTGATTCAGATAGAGTTAGCATCAGTCCCCTTGGATGGCTACGTCCTGAACAATATCCTCTGTTGTTTGATATAAGAATATGCTAACTTTGGTTGTTAGCTCACCACAGCAGGAGCGACGACGTCACTCAATGCGTATTAGTCCATTTACTACCTGAGAATTCACTGAAACTTTTCTTCCAAATCCACTTGTATTATCCATGCAAGTAGAACCGTTTTCTCTTCTGGTGGAGCTGTCCGTCTCCATCCTTGTCATTGTCACTGGGAAAGGTCATTAATCTGGAAAAGAGTAAAATGAAAAAAAGTATGGCCATTTTTGTTTTCGAAATTTTAGCAGAATTTAAAGAAGAAATTTACAAAGATTTGTGTGAAATGTCAAATATAAATCTCAATAAGGCATATAAAAACAGAAATTTGGTATCAATCACAAATAAATGTCTATTTCAATAATGCAAATGTATTTCTAGATGCAAATTCATTACAAAGTACTCCAAGCCCATGTGTAATGTCCATCACAGTAGTATGATGGTTTATCATAAAATACCACCTGAGGACTCGATTGTCAAACACACACTCAGCAGCAGTTTTCACCCTTGGGCTTTATGCACCGAGATTTTCTGGCTCCCTGAATCTTTTCATGATATTATGAACTGTAGATGATGAAAGACCTAAATTCTCTGCAACTCTGCACTGAGAAACATTGTCTTTGAACTGACTGACAATTCTCACACGGAGTTTGGCACAAAGTAGTGAGCCATGACCCATCCTTGCTTGCAAGCCAAAGCCTTTGGTAGATGCTCCTTTTATATCTTGCTACCCTGACCTATTACTAGTTAACCTGCTAATTGTGGAACCTTCAGAACAGTGTTACTAAAATAAAGATCCATATAAATTAAAAAATACAAGTTTTGGTTTTTATTGCATTTTTAAGTGTCCAACTTTTCTGGAAATTGGGTTTGTAAATTTAAGGCATGCATACAGCATTTGTTTTTATAATATACTGTTTATAGTTATGACTGGGAAGAAAAGAGTATATGATAACATTATATCTCTGTTGTTACAAATGGAGCATGTCCAGACTGCAATACACTCGCTTCAAAACAATTCGCATGATTCAGTACCAATGACATAACAAATGGTGTGTATAACAGAGCACACCAACAGACTGTCTTATATCAGAAAGTACTGAGAATTATCCATTACTACTGGAACCTACTGTCTGCTTTTATGCCATAGCACAGGTGAATTCTCAAATCAGAAGGCATGCATTCACTTTCTAATCCAGCGCGGCACGTACGGTTCCAGCTGTAACATTAATCATCGGTTTATATTACTTCTAATACATTAAGATTCCAGTAGCTCATGTGACCGGCTCATTCACGGGGATTTGCATGGTGGACTCTCCACATAATCTAGGAGTAATAAATGGATTTTTAAAAATGTGTTGCTGTGTAACAAAGACAAATATTTCAGCCTTGATATGGTGAAGTTTTCTGTTAGATGTTCATGTAAAATTCATGGATGGAGTATCAGGTGTCAGCTCCTTGTAACGGTTACAATGTTTCCTGACATGGGAAAGTCTTCGGAGCAGAGGACTGTGTGCTTTCTGGATTCTGTGCATCATGACAAGCTGCACTTTACGTATTAGGAAAAAAAGAAAGGCTGGTTTGCAAAACTGTTTATAATGGACTGTTTATAACAGAAACTACATTACCTGTAAACAGTTAAAAACTGTAATATGTCATTCATTAATAAATTCAAAATCAATCATTGGTGAATTGCTATGGTAGATAATAATAATAACAACAATAATAACAACAATAATAACAACAATAATAACAATAATAATAATAATAATAATAACACACTTCAGGTTTTAACCTGCTCTGCGATGGGCCATATCACATGTTTTTGTATAACAGCACAATCCATTGTGTTATTCTTTACATAAAAGAGGTGTACTGTTAAAATTCTACATTGTTATGTCAATACATACTGCCTTGGATAGCAGTCTTGTCTGGTCACATTTCTTCAGGCTGATATGTTCTGCTAACATTATTTTATCTTTTCATATGATCTTATTTCAGGACTGAGATTCTACAGTAACCTCAGACTTTTTATTTTAAACTTGATGAACTGTTATATAGGACTTGTTTAATTAATGCTCAACTCTATTTAATTTGTGATACAATCCACAGTAAGCTTGCATAAGTTCACAATAAAAAAAAACTGACAACTGACAACTGCATAATGAAGCACTAATAATGTGATTACTTGAACCATCTTTAATGAGGAAAACTATAAAAACCACTACTGTTGTCATAACTATCCTCTTCCAATAGGAAAAGGTGAATGGTAAAAACATTGCTAGTCCTTCCTCAACAGTAACTGGAGTCAAATAGTAACTATTGACCATGCCAAAAAAGTTGAAAAGCAAAGTTTTCAGTGAGGAAAAGAAGTGTTCGATTCTGGCTTTACTGGCAGAGGGATACAGTGAGCGTGAGGTTACTAACCTTCCTTAAAATTTCAAAGACCGCGGTTCATAAGAACAAGGTCAAGCTGTAGACATTGGAGACAACAAAGCTACAGACTGGCAGAGGGCGAAAATGACTGTCCACTAACTGTGATGACCGCCAACTCATTCGAATGTCACTCAACAACTGTAGGATGACATCAAGTGACCTATAGAAAGAATGGCAAACAGCAGCAAAGTGCATGGTGAGGACAGTTAGAAACAGGCTCCTAGAGCCAGGTTGAAGTTTGCAAAAGACCATAAGGACTGGACCATAGAGGACTGGAGTAATGGAGTAAGGTAATTTTCTTGGATTTGCCTAACACCTCTTCATCTAATGGTTAGACAGAGGACAGGAGATGCCTAAAAAACCACATTGTCTCACACCCGCTGTGAAATTTGGTGGAGAATTGGTGATGATCCAAGGGTGCTTCAGCAAGACTGGAATCGGGCACATTCGGCTTTGTGGAAAACACACGAATTAAGCCATGTACAAGTTTTAGAACAAAACTTGCTTCCTTCTGCTCTAACAATGTTCCCAAACTCTGAGGACTGATTTTTCTAGCAGGACAATGCTCCATGCCCCACAGCCAAGTCAATCAAGGTGTGGATGAAGGACCACCACATCAACAACTCTTTCATGGCCAGCCCAATTTCCAGACCTGAACTCCATTTAAAACCTCTCAAATGTGATCAGGAGGAAGATGGATAGTCACAAAGCATCAAACAAAGCTGAACTGCTGGAATTTTTGCACCAGGAGTGGCATTACGTCACCCAACAGCAATGTAAAAGACAGTTGGAGAGCATGCCATGACGCATGTGATTGAAAATCAGGGTTATTCCACAAAATACTGATTTTTAAACTTTTCCCAAGTTAAAACATCAGTATTATGTTGTTCAAAAATTAATATGAGCTTGTTTTCTTTGCATTATTTTTGCAAATAAATCTGCAAATGAAGCTGCTTTCAGCTGCTCCCTGTTCGGGGTCGCCACAGCAGACCACTTGGCACAGGTTTTACACCGGATGCCCTTCCTGACACAACCCTCCCATTTTTCCGGGCTTGGGACCAGCACTGCCTCCAGTGGCTGGGGGTTGGGCATTGGCTAGGAATTGAACCCAGGCCTTCTGCATGGTAGGCGAGAAACCTACCACTGAGCCAACAATGCCCCCAAATAAAGCTGCAAATAAATATTTTAAATGACAATATGTTTATTTGGAATTTGGAAGAAATGTTTTCAGTAGTTAATTTTACTGAAAAACATACCTACAAACAGTAAAACCAGAGAAACTGATCATTTTGCAGCGGTCTCTAACACTCATTCACATCTGGAGCTGTGAAGAGTCAGTGCTACCCACTGCACTACTGTGACCCCAACTGTTATTCCTGTTGCACATAAACGTTTACTTCAACACAACAGAAAAGATTTTAAACAATTAAGATAAAAAAAAAAAAACGTGGAACAAGTGTGGGGGGAAACAGCTTAAAACATTACCTCTGACATCACTTTCTGCCTTCTGACTCTGAAACCTTAAGCTCTGTTACAGATGGGGTCAAGATGCGGGGGCCCAACATCTTTGACATGAAAAGTCCCTAGCAGGTTTCATGCGTCCATTGTGTGCCCTATTAAGAACAAGGAAAAGCACATAAGTTTTGAATCTCACACACTGACCAGGCCTGTTGTGTTTTCTTTTTCTTTTTAATGACTTTTTAGCATTTTAGTAAAAGCAATATTAGTAACGAGCATCTGTTTTCTAAATCAAAAGCCTTCATGTCCACTAAGTCACGAAAAAGGGAATTTAAAGGCTCCACTTTTTTGTGGTGAGACTCAAGTCCACCACACTGCCTTGTTTCTTCCCAGTTAGGCAACATTTATAGTTTAGTTTTGACTCAGCAAACTTCTCAAGCTGTTCAGCTGAACCACTGTGGTAACCTTGGCTGTTCTCTCTGGCAGAATGATCTGTAACTGTTTTTATGGTAAATAATTAATAATTAAACTCTAGAGACTCATATTATAAGGCTCGCTCTTGCGCAGGCTATGAAACGTGCTAGATCTAAAAAATAAAAAAAAATAAGAAAAAAAAACATCTAAATATTACCGCACACACAGAGCGCAGCTTATTTTGCATTATGTGATTAATATCTGCTCCCAGCTCAACTAGCTTGACTTTACTAGTAGCGTCGAAAGTCATTTACTTCTTTTAATTATCTTAATAAACAAGGTGCACGCATCAGTGAACGCCCCCCGTCTCTGGGGTTGACAAGAAGCCCAGAGTCAAAGCTCTCAGAAACGTCCTGCGGGAGGAAGCGACACGGGCACAAACGGACGCCATTACACGGAGTCGGAGGTCCGATTAAAAAAAAAAAAAAAACATTTAGCCTACCATTCTTTGATGTTGTGACTCGATGTAGTCGCTCGAACCCGTGTCGCTAACCGCGTTTAATTCGTTCCTGTAGAAAAGCTCAAGCGAAGGCTAGCCGTCTTTCTATCCTGCCGCACTGTGAGGAGAGACTCCGAGCTCGGACCTGCGACCAGCCATTTTCTGCGTACCGAGGGTTCGAGCCGGTGACACTGTGCGCAAAACACCGCTCGCTTACAAACCATATTTCAAACTTTCTTAAGGCGACAGCATGTGTATTATGCAATCTTTCAAGCGACACGCTCGATATATCACCATACTACTGAAGCCCTGTAGTGACACTTCCTTTTAAAACTGAAATATTCAATACGAAACTGTTTCTCACCCCACGAGTCAGCTCGCACAGGCAGGCACTGGCTAACCCGACCCTCGCTCACTTCCGGAACACCAAATATGAATGAATGAGTGGGCGGGGACAGTGAGGGGTAGGGGTGGGGCTTGTTGTGGTGTCGCAGTTTAGTGCGTCAGACACGACAGTTGAGATGGGTTAATAATAATGTTTAAATGGCATTAGAATTTACATTATGACAAATTTCATTTACATAAGAAGGCAGATGTATAATTTATACAAGAAGGCAGTAGTGAAAGCAGGATTATTGCAGAGATATCCTGAACTGACTCATAAAATTAGGCAAATTTAGTTTATTACTAAATGAATACTAGTTTATTAATGAGGAATAAAACACAACAGGGTGTGCTGTAATATGAAAATAATCCACAACTTGGTGGTGTTAACAGCTTATCTTTACCAGCCTGAACTATCATTTTCATTTAACAGCACATCCCAATGTTTTTAATTCTTCTTATACATCAGCTTTTTGCACATAAATGCAATTTATACTTTGTTAATAAACCATGCATTGTTTTTATGAAGTACCTTTAATTACCTTTGATGTTATGGAACATCCATGAAACAAGTTAGTACCTGTTAACGCTTTCGTTATAGCAGCTATAAACAGCCGGGGTAAAAAAAATAAATAAAATAAAATAACTCAGCTTGTCATGTTACTAAAACACAGAAAAGTACAAAGTCCTTTGTTCTGAGCATTCTCCCATGGCAGAAACATACTAACCGTTACAAGCACTGACACCTAAGACTCCTTCCATAAATGTTAAATAAAATAATCCAAGCCAAAATAAATCAACATCTGACCAGTTAGATTTGAGAATTTAACAGCGCTGTGGTATAATCAGTAATACAACACAAATACAAATCAGAACTTTGCTGTTGCTTCTTTATTGTGAAATATTCCAGGCAAAACCAATGCATTTCTCAAACAAACCAAACGAGCTGATGTGCAATTTGGCCTCTGATGAACTTTGCTTAATACATTGCATCCCAGATATAAATCAACTTCATCCCAGTTGGCTTGCTGTTTCATTTCACTCCACTCATGTTGTTTTGCAATCCCACTGAATTTTAGAAACAGAAAAAAGGAGATTTCTTATAGCTTTTACTAACTAATAAATAAACTAAAATATGTGGCAAAAAATAAAGGCATAAAAAAATCTAGAAAACAAAACAATAGTCCTAGTTTTTTAGTTAGTTCTAGTCCATATGTTTATATTGCTGCACAAGACAATATTTAGTAAGATAAGATAAGATAAGATAATTTAAGATAAGATAAGATAAGATAAGATAATTTAAGATAAGATAAGATAAGATAAGGTAAGATCATTTAAGATAAGATAAGATAAGATAAGATAAGATAAGATAAGATAAGATAAGATAAGGTAAGATCATTTAAGATAAGATAAGATAAGATAAGATAAGATAAGATAAGATAAGATAATTTAAGATAAGATAAGATAAGATAAGATAAGATAAGATAAGATAAGATAAGATAAGATAAGATAGAACTTTATTAATCCTGAATTATGAAATTCTTTTGCCAGAGAGTATTTTAGAGTACAAGAGAAATAAATATAAATAAAATGTAAATGAAATATAAATAAAATATTCTGTATACACAAAAATTGATATAATCTGTATATAATGTATTTAATCTGTTTGTTAAGAAAAAAAATACAGTTGCTATCAAACATTAGTCTTTACCAATTTCACTTTTTCATACAGTTATTATGACAATGTACTGTGTGCACTGCATTGGTGAGGCATTGTTGGCTCAGTGGTAGGTTTCTTGCCTATCATGCGAAAGGCCCGGGTTCGATTCCAGCCAATGCCTCAACCCCAGCCACTGGATGCAGTGCCGGTCCCAAGCCCGGAAAAAATGGGAGGGTTGCGGCAGGAAGGGCATCCGGTGTAAAACCTGTGCCAAGTTGTTGTGCGGACCAATCGGTCCGCTGTGGCGACCCCGAACAGGGAGCAGCCGAAAGCAACTTCTTCTACTGTGTGCACTGCAGTAAAAAGACCAGTTTTATTGTTTAGAAAGACATTTTATTTAATGTACACTGTCTTCAATTCTTGCATATATCTTACACTTGTTATGAACGATGTACCGAAAAGATGTATCTCTACAGCCAAAAATGTCTAAATGTTATAAAAACTCATTCAAGTTCATCCAAGTTCAAGGTCACTTCAGTTCAAAGCCAAATGGATACTTGTTTGGATGCTGATAGCAGTTAAAAGTGCTCAGGAATATCTCCACATATCCTGAATCAGCACATACAATACAATGCGCCTCATTTCATGTTTGGATGATCTCTGCGGAAGGTTTGAGACTGTAAAAAAGTAAGAAAAATGCATACATTTGTATGGAACAACAGTATTCTCATGCAGACACTGATTTCCACTGCATTCAGAAGTGGAGTAACATTTCTTCCTGTAATATTTACTGTCACTGAACCCTACAGTATATGTAAAAAGCTCATTTTCAGGTTCATTTTTCTGCTCTTTTGTTTCTAGATTTGGTTTGTGATTGTTTGAACCTGTTGGTAGGTTGTGCCCAGCAAGATGTACCATTCTATCTGTAATGAAAAGTTTCAGTGACATAACTGCTTAAACATCCATGCAAGGAGTAGACTGAGATTATATTACAAAGCAAATTAAAGAATAAAAAGTTACTATATCACCAATATATATCATATTGTGCTCTGATTGAAACATTTCTGTTAGAAGGGTGCTCAGAGTTCTGGTTTATTGAAAAGTGTTTTTTTGATCATGAAATGAACTGTCGTGCTAATCTTTGCATTGTACAGACAGAGGTATGAACGTTTTAGAAAAAGTAAGCTTGCTAATCACTTGACATATCTTTTAGCAATTGTTAAACATTTTCAAAACAATTATACAGCATCTAATATACAACATATTTACATTTCAATCATTCAGTTTAAGATAACCTTGTCCATGCAGTTAAATGCAAGTTCAATTTTAATACATCTATATGCTTCTTTTTCTTTAATCTGTCAACTTTAAATATTCCTGTTTTAATCAAAATGATCTGAACGGCTCCATAAAGCCTGTTTAGCTCCCTGTGGGTGGACTATGAACTATATTCAATGGACCCTAACACAGCATTCTGATTAGTTTCCTGAACTTTGCTCTGTATGAAGCACAGCATAGCAAAAAGGCTTTAGATAATTCAATTCCTCTACATGAAAAAGTGTAAAATTATCTAGATCTTAAAACTGGTGTAACAGATAGCATGAAGTTTAAGCCCTGTGTGTTGAAGTAGCGTCTTGTTAGAATGTGTGGCCAGTACAAGAACTTCACTCGGAGGTGGAGTCCAGGTCAGCGGCATCACATGGAGCAATCTCCGATACCAGTCGGTGAGGGAAAAGTTTATACTGCAACCAGGTGGGCTCTGGAGGAATCGAGAGAAGGAGAGTTATGGTTAATAGTAGGACAAGATATACACTTTTACACTTAAGTATTTGTGTTTTTTCTAACCAAGGTAGCAGCTGGGAGCATGGAGCAATCCATCAAAGCAGGTCTCTGTGGTTGTGAAACTGCAAGACTTTTGTTGATGCTTGCAGAAGAATGTCACGTTCTCACCATGACTGACTACCCCGTTGGCCATGTCAAAGGGCCAGATCTTAACCCCGCCTACTATCACTCTGCTGCGATGTGCAGGGATTGGACAGGAAGCTGAGAAGTGGTCAGACAGGTAGAGAATAAAAGACATATCATATATATGAAAACAGTATGATAGTAAGGAATAAAACACAAAAGAGCATACTGTTAGAGGAAATGAATCATGAGTACCACAGAAAGTTGATTATTTTCCAAAAACAACACATCCCAAAGTGTTTTATTTCTCATATCTAAAAGTTTTTTGGTACATTCGAGAATGATTTATTTATTGATGAATAAACATCATACATGTATATTGTGGATCATCTGAAAGACAAGTTAGGTCCTGTTATTACATACGTTATAGTAGTTATAAACATTTGTTCCCTTTCCAGCTTTTTGTTTTTTCTAAATTGAAATGAATAAGACACAATAATTCCACCCTGAAGATTTTCTCACGGACAAACTCACTGACCGTTACAGAGAGCCCACACAGGAGACTCATTTTTATAAGTCTAAAATAAATATCTCTTTACAGTAAGTTTTGCCATATCAATGATTATATGTGTTAAATTAACAACACATTTTACATCCATTTTTTGTTAGGCTTCGATTTTGTGGCTCAAGCCCTGGTGATGAGTTGTTACTATAGAAACAATAATGTATCAGATCGAGCATACTGTCAGATAGATAATTAATCAACACCTTCTGATCATTCAGCTTCAAGAATTTAATAGCTGTATGGTATAATATGGTTTAATAGAAAAGGGATGCTTATGTTTGTAAACATACATGGGTTTTATATTCTAGTTTTATATTTGATGAAGTCTCCCTTACCTCGGCAGAAAGGTACCGTGCTCCATGTGCCATCTGGCTGACAAGTAACTTGGTTCGGCCCATCCAGGAGGAAGGTCTTTTTGCAAAGGTAATAAATGGAGTTGCCCACGTTATATTCAGATTTCTGCACAGCCACCAAGTAGCCTTGATTGACCTCCTGCGGTGGTGGACAAAACACACCTATTGGAAAAAAAAACACATATTTTCAGTCGACTACATTTTTGTCATTTTCTAATGAAAAAAGCTGAATATTTTATATATTTATTGTCTACTAGCTTTTCAATTAGAGGCGGTTCCATGACTGAGTGCCATTTAGCTCTTAAACGAATAATTTATGTGTAGTGTATGGGGGGTGGGGGCTTAGTGGTTAGCACGTTTGCCTCACACCTCCAGGGTTGGGGGTTCGATTCCCACCTCTGCCGTGTGTGTGGAGTTTGCATGCTCTCCCCGTGCCTCGGGGGTTTCCTCCGGGTACTCCGGTTTCCTCCCCCAGTCCAAAGACATGCATTGTAGGTTGATTGGCATCTCTAAATTGTCCGTAGTGTGTGATTGTGTGAGTGAATCAGAGTGTGTGTGTGTGTGTGTGTGCCCTGCGATGGGTTGGCACTCCGTCCAGGGTGTATCCTGCCTTGATGCCCAATGGCGCCTGAGATAGGCACAGGCTCCCCGTGACCCAAGAGTAGATTGGATAAGCGGCAGACAATGAATGAATGAATGTATGGTTTGGTGTTGGTACATTCAAGGTGACTTCAACAATCAATATTATAAAACCTGGAAAAATAATGAGGGGGAAAAAATTTAAAATTTTCTTCCCCTGATCTTCTGAAAAGTCAGATGATGCAACTTCCTGTTCAACATGTGGCTTGTGGAATATTTCAAATATTCAATTGGGGGAATTTGTATAGGCAACAGAGTTGAGTGAATGTTGTGAGATGGATGCAACAGATTTTTGATTTGATTGTATTTAAAGGTAAAATAGTAACAGTGGGCTGGGACTGACTTTGTTCTGCTTTCTGTAGATAGAACTGTAGATAGTTTTTAACATAAGTTATTTATCTGAAACATGCATATGGATTGTTGTGTAGAACATTTTACATGTCTTTAAGATTGCTTTTAGCTTTTTGTTTTTGTTTTACACACATATTTGTACATGTAACGCACAAATATCATCCATTGCAACAGTTGTTGTATTTTTTAATATCCTGCAGGTGTCAGGCAAGATTTTTTGTAAATACAGTCGGCCCAGTCAACATGGTGGACGTGGAGACTGATCCAGCAGAGGGCAGCATATTATCCTCCACTCCTACATACCCACCCACACACCCTTCATCTCTCACCCCCTCTTTCACACTCTTAACATTTTTCCCAAATTTGAAGCAGAAATACTTAAAAACACTCTCGTTTGGATGTGTGCATACACAGATGCACTCTTCTGGCTGATATCTTTCAAATTCCACCTGCACACACACATTGCATCACCTGATATTTGTAATTTTCCATGTAAATTTTTTTTTTTTAAATGGAACTTTGTTCATCCCAGATACAGTCTGCAGAAGTAATCACACACATACACACATTTCATCCTTACGTTGACAGATGGGGTGCGGGTAACGCCACGTCTGGTTCTTGTGACAAAAATTTTCACTGTTTCCAACCAGCACAGATCTGCAAAGAAGGAAAGAATGAGGATGAGGAAGTGTGAGCAAAATGAAGACTGAGTATTGCTGTCTTTCTGGTTCTCTGGTATCCCTCACCCAGGAGAACATTGATACTGTACAGAGGAGCCTACAGCAGCACTGCCATGAATCAACAGCAACTCGTGATCGGGCAAATGGCAAGACAGGTTAGATTCAGGCTCTGTTTCAGCACTTCCACCTGAGAAAAAAAAGATAGATTATATGTAGTAGGTTGACTCTAGCTGTCAACAAGAGCATTGGCATTCATATCTGCATGATTTTCTATTAACAAATATCTTATAGTGGATTATTTGGAACTTTAGTGGAACCAGATGCAATAACAACACCACCAACAGTCATAAAAGATACAGTGTTATGAAGTAGCAAGGATGTCTTTCTAGCCATGGCTGTAGATTCCTGCAGAATATTCCAAAGAGCAGAAAACACTCCCTAGATTTACCATAAATCTCCACTGGGCTCCTATTTTTTAGCCTGCTTTACCGACATATTCATAACATGTCATCAGCTGTCATTGAGAAGGATCCACCCCCCTTAAAACTAAAAATACATTAATAGCAGATTAGTAGATTAAGCCCACAATGTTCAATCAAGTGCAAATTACTCAGCAGGACAAATGGCAGAAGTTCAATGTTTCTACAGATTTTCTATTTAACATGTTTGGTATTACAGAAAACAGAAACAGAAAAAAAGAGGAATTATGAATGCAGCTGCCTATTTGCATTTAATTGTGCGTAATAGTTTGCTAGCACATTTCGGTTTTGGCAACGAAGACATATAATCATGATATAATGCAGTGGTCAGCCATAATACTTTCGTTGTCTAGCTATTGATAGATATTAGATTTTTAGCTCTTGCATCTGATATCATGACTAACCATCACTGGCTGTGTTCCATTCCTGTCTTTATCAACTTCCTCTCGCCATTTCCTCACAGGAATTCCTGTCGCTCTCAAGGGCTATTCTAATACTTTACTAGTTCAAGTGAAGAACACTAGGTGTCCCTTTAGGAAGTGAGTCACCATCAGTGTAGATGCCAGAAGCAAGACAACCAAATACATATTTCTTTTCAGATATAGAGTTAAATTTGGAATATTTCTTTTGCTGTGTTCAAATTCTGTTTCACATAAGGCATCCTCTGCATCTATGTGCTGAGACCATTTAATTATAATTAATCTAACAACTTCATCATTTTAGGACACTAAGCTAAACTCTTTCTAACAGTTAAGCAATTTATTTTATTTATTTTTTTCAATATATTTGTATAGAGCTTAGCAATAATAATAAAAATAATAATAAAAGCAATAATTTGCTCAAATAATAATACATCACATATTGTATATTTAATGCATAATAGTATATTTAATGGCATAAAATATATATTTTTGCCACAAATATGTTTAAAGCCATGTAGAAATATATAATACCAAGGTCTCAATATGAAAACTGGTGTAACTGTGTCATAATTAAGGCAGCCTTTTGAACCACACTGCTTGCAGCACAGCAAGAGCTCAGTCTGATGGAAAAATCTGATAATGGCTCCATGGCCCTTATGCCCATGTGACGTTGGTGTTTCATACTTCTGAGTCATTAGAAGTCAGCAAAGGCAAAAAAAAAAAAAAAAAAGGAAGGGAAAATAGGGCAAGTCATTACTGTAATACCAGTGAGGCTGAGACTGGACTTCATTTTACACTTCACTTTGAAATTGTGTGTAAATTTGAGTAAATTTCCCTCAGTTAACCCCTTAAACTCTGTTGCCAGGTCCACTCTTTGACTGAATATTTGCTGTATAATTCACAATAGTGACTGAATAATATGCTTATGATAAATAGTATAAATAATAAGTCCAGAGCTTAAAGGGTTAAATGAAACCCGCTCATGTTGGAAGGGAAAGCTGGCACTGACATGTATTTTGTTTTAATAATATCCTGTTTTGGATCCTACACTATTCTGCTCTGCTTTAGTTTTGGTGAACATGAACAAGAACAAATATTTGTAGTATTCATATTTATTAAGTAGTACATTAATATATTGTTCTTTTTATTTTTACTCTAACAGTATTATGGAATTATGGACTAGTCTGATCATTTGTAACACTGCTTGGTATTTCTATACATAAAGCAATAATACCAGTACAGCACATTATAACCAGAAGTAGGTAGGTAGGTAGGTAGATAGATAGATAGATAGATAGATAGATAGATAGATAGATAGATAGATAGATAGATAGATAGATAGATAGATAGATAGATAGATAGATATTGACCAGTTATGAAGGCAAAACTCAATCTTGATCACTGAGTGTGAGGCATCTACTTCAATGCTTAAACAATGCTGAATGTAATGCCAGAGGACACAAAGGAGTGCAGGACGACTGGTGTTGACGGATGGGAAGATGGATGAATGAGTGGGTGGGTGGGTAGGTGGAAGGGAGGACAGATGAATAGTGTACAGCTTCACAGCGATCCATCTGGAATGATCTGTTCACACATTCACTTGACTCATATCTGGCAATCTCTAACATGCGTGGGAGATTTACTGGTGAAAAGAGAGGAAATCTAACACATTTACAATGTTGGCATGTGTGTGGATTCTCTGCTCTGTCATGTCACTGAGCTGCAGGTGCTGTCGTAGGAATGCTCTCTAAACACCCACACCTCCTCTCTGCCTGCCGCTTTAGTCCTGGAAATATCTCTCAGCGTACAGTGTGTGTGTGGGCTCCTCTGTGGGCAGGTCAAGCTCATACAGCTCTCACTAGACTCTTGTACTTTAAAGCCAGAGAGCTTTGCACAAATCATAGTGCACCTGCCTTTGTATATGAGAGAGAGGGAGAGAGACAGAGGAAAGGAGATAGGAAGATGATTTCATGGCTGTCTTTATGTTTGTCTTTATTTATTTACTTGTTCTGCTCTCTAGATTTCTAAGCAGAAATATCACTATTTTATCACTTCTTATTCTGCAGCAAGGTTGCTGAACGGTGAAGATATTTAAACTCAGGCAATAATGTAAGCACAATTACAATCAGTTACTGCATTGGTCCTACAATTCTCATTCTACAGTACAATTTTTGTTCTCTCGCTTTGGCATCGCTTTGGTCCCTTATCTAATCAGGACCTTTGGAATCATTCACACCACCTTTACAGCATATATTTACAGTGCATCCAGAAAGTATTCACAGTGCTTCACTTTTTCCACATTGTGTTACATTACAGCCTTATTGCAAAATTAATTAAATTCATTATTTTCCCCAAAAGTCTACAAACAATACCCCATAATGACAATGTGAAAGCAGTTTGTTTGAAATCTTTGCAAATTTATTAAAAATAAAAAACAAAAAAAATCACATGTACATAAGTATTGAAAAGTATTTGCTCAATACTTTGTTGAAGCACTTTTGGCACCAATTACAGCCTCAAGTCTGTTTTCTGACTGGCCTGCATTTATGCTTAGCAAGCTGAGATGCACTGTGTGTTCTGACACCATTCTATCACAGCCAGCTTTAACTTTTTCAACAATTTATGTTACAGTAGCTCTTCTGTGGGATCAGACTAGACAAGCTAGACTTCACTCATCACTCACATCAATAAGCCTTGGGCGCCCATGACCCTGGTGCTGATTCACTGGTTGTTCTTCGTTGGAACACTTTTTATAGGTACTAACCACTGAATACCAGGAACACCCAACCCCTGCTGTTTTAGAGATGCTCTGACTCAGTCGTCTAGTCATCATAATTTGGCCATTATCAAATTCTGAGATCCTTGCACTTGCCTATTTTTCCTGCTTGCAACAGATACATTTCAAGAACTGACTGTTCACCTGCTGCCTAATATATTCCACCCCTTGACAGGTGTCACTGTAATGAGATAATCAGTGTTATTCAAGTCACCATTAAGTGGGTTTAATGTTATAGTTTATCAGTGCATGTATATATTGTATATTTGTATTTCATAATGGTCTACAATGTCTTTGTATGCTGTAGCATAACTTTTTCTGTCACTGGATTAGAGCAAAAACTTCTTCCAGCCTGACAATGCCCCTGTGCACAAGTGAGCTCAATAAAGACATGATTTGCCAAGGTTGGAGTGGAAGAACCCGAGTGGCACAGAGCCCTGATACTCGTCCCTACTGAACACCTTTGGGATGAGCTGGAATGACAACTGCACACTAGGCCTTCTCCCAAATTCCCTCAGACACATTCAAAAATCTAGTAAGAAAACCCTGTCAGAAGAGTAGAGTTAATTATAACAGCAAAGGGAGACTAACTCTAGAAATATGGTGTTCAATAAAACATATTGGACTCTTGGGAATATAGATATAATAAAATCCTCTGTGCTGGATTTGTTAACATAGCTAGAAAAAAGAAAAATTGGCTACATGACATAAATCATAAAATTAGTCCTCAGTACACATGTTTTTCTTCTAGTTCTCATGCGTATATAAGGTCCATAAAGGGATTAATGTCACTTCTCATGCTCCATACACACATAACCTTGGTTCAGAAGAGAAACCCATTAAAAGCATGTACATTAGAGAACAGACATCTAAATGAACTTGCCTCTATGTCAGAGCATGTTCAGAGTCAAGGGCAATTTCAGCTTTAAGAGCCACAGAGGTGCGTGCATTAAAAAAAACTGGTTTCAGATTACCAGTAAAATGTAGTGATGAAACCTTTTGGTTTGAAACATTGTTCCATCCTTTAAAAATTATGCCTTTCTACAGATGTTGAAAAAAGGCTTTGTGAAAGATGCATGTAACAGGCTGGGTTGCACCTCTCCCAGCATCACACAGTATTACTTCCATTCATTTGGTGAACCCCAGAGACAGTCATGCAAACACACAGAATGCACCACACTAGAAAGCTGGATCAGATCAGCGTGGCGTTTTGCTTTTCTTTAGGCACAATATCACAGATGTCACACAAGAAAATTGACTGAAGTTCAGAAACATGTCTCTATTTTACACGTATACAGCTTGTGCACAAATGTCCAAACTGTCATCTGTAATTGCATCTAAGGTGAAAATATTGATGTGCACAGTTCCTGCATTAACATGTAACTTTTTGCTGAGCTCAGCTGAATCCACCCTACAGATCTGTTGCTCATTTAGTGTTTTTTTGTTTAGTGCACAATACTGTGTAAACTCTAGAGACCAGTGTGTGAATTTCTGAGGAGATCAGCAGTTCCTGAAACACTCAGAAATACTTAATCATGGTGTTATTCTGATGATCTGCGTCTGCATGATTTTATGTCCTGCTTCCACATGATTGGCTCATTGGAGTACTAAATAAATAAGCAGTCCTGCCGGTGTTCCTAATAAAGTGGACTGTGATTGTATATTGTTTCCTTCTCATCATTAAACTTGTCAATTACAACATGCTGCCTGTTGTTTGAAATATTTGATGATGAGACGTTTATATAACTGATTGAAATCAGTAAGACTTCCTGAGTACAGCAACTCATACACCTCATTCTACATTCACACATACAACAAGCTGACCGGAGATCGTTTGCTTTCAATGAGAGCTGGCGACTTCTAGTGAAATGAGTGGCCGTGACTAGGTGTGTCCAGTTTGTGACAAAGTTGAGAAAAGTTGAACTTTATGCAAATATTGGGGGATTTGGTGTAACGACTTGCAATGGGAATGAAGACAGTAGAGAGCATGTGATCCATGGCAAAGAGCACACCCTGCTTCTGCTTCATCATATACAGTGGTGTGAAAAAGTGTTGGCCCCCTTCCTGATTTCTTTTTTTTTTGCATGTTTGTCACACTTTAATGTTTCAGATAATCAAACAGATTTAAATATTAGTCAAAGATAACACAAATAAACACATCATGCAGTTTTTAAATGAAGGTTTTTATTATTAAGGGAAAACAAAATCCAAAACTACATGGCCCTGTGTGAAAAAGTGTTTGCCCCCTAAGCCTAATAACTGGTTGGGCCACCCTTAGCAGCAACAACTGCAATCAAGCGTTTTCCATAACTTGCAATGAGTCTGTTACAGCGCTGTGGAGGAATTTTGGCCCACTCATCTTTGCAGAATTGTTGTAATTCAGCCACATTGGAGGGTTTTCGAGCATGAACCACCTTTTTAAGGTCATGCCACAGCATCTCAATCGGATTGAGGTCAGGACTTTGACTAGGCCACTCCAAAGTCTTCATTTTGTTTTTCTTCAGCCATTCAGAGGTGGACTTGCTGGTGTGTTTTGGATCATTGTCCTGCTGCAGAACCCAAGTTCGCTTCAGCTTGATTGCAGTTGTTGCTGCTAAGGGTGGCCCAACCAGTTATTAGGCTTAGGGGGCAAACACTTTTTCACACAGGGCCATGTAGTTTTGGATTTTGTTTTCCCTTAATAATAAAAACCTTCATTTAAAAACTGCATGATGTGTTTATTTGTGTAATCTTTGACTAATATTTAAATGTGTTTGATTATCTGAAACATTAAAGTGTGACAAAAATGCAAAAAAATAAGAAATCAGGAAGGGGGCCAACACTTTTTCACACCACTGTATATACACTACTGAATTTTATATACAAACACTATGCACTATACTATACACTGACAAACTCTATTACTATGACAACTCATTGTAGGAACCTCATAGTACAGCGACTGGTGATCGATGGATGTGTAAACAAGGCATAAGAGTAATATTGCAGGAGCAGCATATACTCTTCTTCTTCTTCTTGTTAGAGTCAAACACTTCAATTCAATGAACATCATCCATCATAGACAAGTTACCTACAACCTATCTACTAGTTTCCATGCACCACTGAATTATCTAACATATTGCCGAGGTACTTTTAATGCTGTTGCTCACCTGTACATTCAGGATCATCACCACTCCATTGTCGATCACCTTGGCAGCTTCGGATAACAGCATGCAGGCCATTGGCCATGGTGTACCCAGGATGACAACGCACTTCCAGAAGAGCAGAGAAAGAAGGAGATGGCGAAAGGAGAGCCACATCGAAGTGTTCACCAGCTGGAAGAGGCCACGGACATGTCCGAGCTGTTGAAATGGTGTTAGAATTACACTTAATTAGAGTTTAGATGAACCATTTTTTCCCTTCATAAATATATTTCATTCACTTAGATATGTGTGTTGCATAAATGTTTTATGAATAATAACCAGCTAGTGAAAACTTGCATAACACTGGTCACATGTTTTCATATATAAGCATTGTGTAGGTGTTATTGATACTGATGTGCTGTAAGAATCTGACCTGAAGCCACACAGCTGAGTCCGCATGGTCCATCGCATAAACACTGGCGCTTGCTGCCACAATCATCATCATGCTGGCACTTTTTAGAGCATGTTCGCCTCCTCTCATTACCCAGAATCCTATCTGGACACTGTTCATCCACCTCTGTTATAGCATGGAAGAAATCATAGAGAACACATATAAAGTTTATCACAATAAAAGGCACTTTATGTACCATTGGCTATAATGTTGCACACATCATTATACAAAAAAAAAAAAACCTTGTTCATAAAAAAAGGTTTCAGTTAGGCTTTAAAATGTATTAAAATATGTATTATGTATAAGAAAGCACTTGAGAAACCAGCTAACTGACCGATTATAAAGTTTTTATTTGTAATCGCAAAGAAATGACAGATTAAATGTCTTTTAAAGCTGTTTCTTTCTAAAACAGGAAGGTTCTTATACCACAAAACACCTTTTGTGGTATAAGAGAAATAAAACTGATTTCTTATAGTTGGAGTAATTTAAAAACACCACCGAAAAAATGCAAAAAGCTATATGGTGCTAATAAATAGTCAGAATATCACTCTTATTGTACACAGTTAATTATCTTTACTTATATGTGAATAGATGAGAGCCATAAACTAGGTCAGTGTGGCCTAATGTGGTCCATGGAATTTATTTTACAGTTAAAGTGACTCCTTACTGCAAAAGAACCCCCGATTTAAAGATTACTAGAAGCTACAGTGTGCATCCTGCAAGTAGGATAGAACTAAAGGTGCTTTTGTGTTGCAGTTTATACAGCTGAAGGAAAATAGAGAAGAAGAACATGTAGGAGAAACGGATTTTAAGGAAATTCCAGCAGAGCCACTGATGAAGGGCCTCTTCCTAAATTCCTAAATGCCTAATGTAATGTAAATGTACAACACACACACACACACTATACATTTTCTCCCAGACATAGGCATCACACTGAAATGGATAGATTGGTTGAAACACACACTCTCTCACACACACACACACACACACACACACACACACACACACATACGGAACATGTTTATAGGAATAATATATGTATAGAAGAAGAAGAATATTTTATTTTTAAACATTCAAGAGATGCTAAATCATGATAACTCTGTCTCTGTCTCTCATTCTCTTTCACATGCACACAGTGTCTACTCACCTGATTGCCGGGACAGGCTGCTGAGCGCCCACACACAGAGCAGAAGGAACAGTTGAGATGTCTCCATCGTTCCCTGCTGTTTCACTGGCGATCTTATGACGGAGTAAAAGAGGAGAGTGGACTATAAAGATGGGGTGGAGGGGTGGAGGGGTGGTGCTGTTATGGGGTGATCATGAGGGCGGAGTGGAGAAGAGGGCACATGCAAGAACACACACGCACACACACACACACACACACACACACACACACACACACACACACACATCTGGTTTGTGTTTTAAACACTTGCTAAAATTCCTTTGTTTAAGGACCTTTCACCCAATTCTCTTAATGCCTACTGAGCACAGTCACCCACACTGTGACACAACAACACACACACACACATACACACATGCAAAGATGCACAGACATGCACCTCATATTGTTCTAACTCTTGTTCTCTCTTTCTCTTTCACAGACCACACAACTGCAAAAGTGAGTAACTGTCTCACACTCTCAAAAAACAATTAATATATAACATCCAACTGTTGACCTTGTAATTCATCTGAACTTTTGAGATTTTGAGAATGCACAAGCAATTATTGTCGTCGGGTTTCTGCCAAACAAACAAACAAACAAACAAACAAACAAACGAATAAATATGAAAATAAATAAATAAATGCACATACTTGCATTTTCAGCAAACTCCCAGGTGAAACTCCCTCACCCACAAAATGTCATCGCACACAGTTAAACAAGAATGAAAATCAATAATGCTAACTCTTCAAATTTTCGAATTGACTTTTTTATTCTTTTTTTTTTATCGTCCTTTTGATGAATGTCACTCCCCTCAAGATAAATTTGCTCTCTCTTCATCGTGGTCTCTTCCCAACTCACATTCCTGTCTCAGTGACTGTCTTTTGTTTAAATCCTATTTTTTGGATGATACAGAATCTTCTTCATCAATAATAATCAACTGAATTAAAGAACCAAAACCATAAGGATCCAATCAGCATTATTCTCTGTCTCTATCATGTCACTGATTGAGTATCTCACATCCTCTCTGTGTCTGCATGCCTGATGGGGGAAATGGGTGATAGATTATTATACTAAAGAGAAACACAGTGATCTCCCTCTCTCTCTCTCTGTCTCTCTCTCTCTTTCTCTCTCTCTGGAATGACTGGAACTTGATAAAAAATGTCCTAAAAAAAAAAAGGTCATGCAAAGGTTGTTTATCAGCTCAGTCCAACTTCAAGAAACACCAGAGAAAATGACAACACAGGATTTTTTTTTTTTTATAAAGTAAAACTCTCTCTCTATTTAAGATAAGATCAGATAAGATAGAGCTTTATTAATCCTGAAAGAAATTCTTTTGCCAGAGACTGCCTCAAATTACAAGAAAAAAATAAATAAATGAAATATAATCGAAAAATAAATGAAATATTCTATATATACAAAATGTATTCAAAAGTACAAAATGTATTTGAAAATATAAATGAAATCTAAATGAAAAATAAATGAAATATTCTATATATACAAAATGTATTCAAAGTACAAAAAAGGTGCTATTCTTTTTATTTTATTTATTCACTATGGCCAAAAGATTTTAGACACCTAAACATAGCACTCATATGAGTTTGCTGAACATCCCACTCCAGATTTAGTCCTCTCCTTTTTTTTTCTTACTCTACTCTCCACTCTTCTGGGAAGGCTTTCCACTAGATTTTTGGAGCATGGCTGTGAGGATTAGTGCTCATTCAGCTACAAAAGCATTAATGAGATCAGATACTGATGCTGAGTGAGGAGTCCTGGTATGCAGTCAGTGTTCCATTTCATCTCCAAGGTGTTCAGTGCTAAATGTAGTTAAATGAAGAGTGGGGTTGAGGTCAGGACTCTCAAGTTCTTCCATTCCAACCTTAGCAAACCATGTCTTCCTGGAGCTGACTTTGTGCACAGGGTTATTGTCATGCTGGAACAGGTTTAGACGCAGTGAAAGGGAAATTGTAAAGCTACAGCGTACAGAGACATTCTATACAACTCTGTGCTTCTGTCATATACTTTTGGGCTTATAGCGTATTTCTTTTCCATCAGAGTACTTAGAAACTGTCTGAAACAGTCACTTCTGACCTCTTTACTGGTCAAAAATATGAAATTACACATATGCAGATTTCATGAATCACATATTACAATGAAAAACAAACAACACACATACACACACACACACAAGCAAAATGAGACTGGGGACTGTTGACCCTTGGCCAAATCGAGCTATAAAAATATGCATACTATATATATAGTGCTCACTATTGCACACTATTTATGCAGTGCAGTGCATAAAGTCATGCAGATATGTATCAGCAGATCAACCATCAGAATGTGGGAAAAATGTGATTTTGACTGTGGCATGATTATTGATGCTAGATGGGCTGGTGTGAGTATTTCTATAATGATGATCTCTTGGGATTTTCACACACAAAAGTCTCTAGAGTTTATTCAGAATGGAGTATGGGCAATAAAGAAAAAACATCCAGTGAGAAGCAGCTCTGTGGATGGAAAGTCCTGTTGATGAGTGAGGTTAATGAAGAATGGTAAGACTGGTTAAAGCTGACAGAGAAGATACAGGAACTCAGATAACCACTGTGTGTGATTGTGGTGAGCAATTTTTTCACAGTGGTGAAAAAAAATAAAACATCTCAGAATGCACAACACTTTGAACCTTGAGGCTACAAAAGCAGAAGATCATGTCAGTTTCCACTTTTGTCAGCCAAAACTGAAGCTGCTGTGGACACAGTCTCACCAAAACTGGACAGTTGAAGACTGGAAAAACGTAGCCTGCTCTGATGAGTCTTGATTTCCGCTGAGGCACACAGATGATAGGGTCAGAATTTGGCATCAACAGCATGAATCCATGGATCCAACCTGCCTTGTGTCAACAGTGCAGGCTGGTGGAGGTGGTGTAAGGGTGTGGGGAATGTTTTCTTGGCACACTTTGGGCTGTTAATACCAATCAATCATCACCTGAATGTCAACAGACTATTTGAGTATTGTTGCTGATCATGTGCATCACTTCATGACCACAATTTATTATCTTCTAATGGCTACTTCCAGCATCATGTCACATAGCAAAAGTCTCTCAAACTGGTTTCATGAACATGGCAATGACTTCAGTGATCTTCAGTCACCTTCCCAGTCACAGGATCTGAATCCAGTTGAACTCCTTTGGGATGTGGTAGATTGGGAGAGTCATAGCATGAAACTACACCTAAAAAATCTGTAGGAATTGTGTGATGCAGTAATGTCACCGTGGAGCAGGATCTAAAAGGAATGTTTCCAATATCTTGTAGAATCCGAACCTTGATGAAGATTTTGAAAGCAAAGGGAAATACCCTACCCAGTATAGGTAGAGTGTTCTTAATAGATTTCTCAGTAAGTATGTGCTGGTATGTGTGTATTATATACATACTAAAACCACACAGAATCAGGGAGAATCTCTGACCTGGCCTGGAAACCTTGTCCTCACATGCAGAAAAATCATCAAAACATTTGTCAGAGTGTCACAGTTGGAAGACCGCAGAAGTGTGTTTCATCATGAGGTCACTAAGATATCACCAAAACCATGCCAGAATTTTTTTTATATGGTTTACAAGAATACAAGCTCTGTTTTAAAGACAAATATTTGTTTGTACAATTTAATAATAGCAACTGTGAATGTTTCACTCTGTTAGGATTTAGAAGGTATTACTGCTCTTCAAAGGGAAGATGTTTCCTGCAAGTTTTCATTTCATTGTCTGTACCGCTTATACGATCTGTACTCGGGTCACGGGGAGCCTATGCCTATGATCTCAGGTGTCATCGGGCATCAAGGCAAGACACACCCTGGACGGAGTACCAACCACAGGGTGTGCAGGGCACACACACACTACGGACAATTTAGAGACTCCAATCAGCCTGGAAACATGTCTTTGGACTGTGGGAGGAAACCCACCAAACTCCACACACACAGTGAGCGGGAGTAAGACTCGAACCCAGGACACTGGAGGTGTGAGACGAACTTGCTAACCACTAAGCCACCGTGATATGTTGTTGCATGAAATTATTCAAAGTAAATATTTTTTAGAAATTCATATAAAGTATATTTAGGGAATGTGATAAATAGTTTGAAGACCTACGGGCCGTAACTGTAAAAAGCTAGACACTGAAAATGAAGAAGCTTTGTGAATAAGAATTATTTATTTGTGTTCTCCATTAAAAGACATTTCCTTGAAATACTTTGGCTAAGAGAAAAGTGGTCACTGGGATGCATAACTCAAGGACGATGAGGATGATCATCTTGTATTCATGGGTCTGTTAAACAAGATGGGAAATTGCAGGGAAATCATACTGTCACTGCTGACATTAAGGATTGAAGTGAGCAAAAAAAAAAAAAACACCTCAAACACCTACATCACAGATAAAGACTGTTTGGAATGTCTAAACAAAAAATTAAAGTGCAGTTCGTTTCCTCGACAGATTGTGGTGACCACTGGCAACTAGACGAGTGTCTCAGAGGCTCCATAATGCACTCTTCAAATAAACAAATCCGGTGAGAGCTATCAAAGAGGAAGTGGCCTAAAACATGCACAACTAAGGAGAAAGTTGTGAATTTACAGGAACAGAAATATAGAGTGAAGCTAAACAAAAAAACAAAGGTTAATCATATTACAAGTAAACGTAATTAAGTACATTAAGAATTCAAAGAACTTTATAAGTGATCTAGAGAAATAAACAGATATCGAAGCAGAAAGGAGAAGTAAATAGTCAAGGCTATAAAAGGGAAGTGCATCACGCCATGATGTCAATGCAATTATAACTCAGATTATCAAAACTGGAACTCATGAAGATAAATCGAACTCAAGGGCATGATGTGTAACTGTTCCTGGTCAGTGTCTGAGAGATGGAGAAAGTAATGATTCCTGGAACAGCTTTGCACACACTAATGCAAACCACCTACAAAAGCACAATCAGTCCAAAAATGCAAATCTGTCTGGAAAATATACTAAATATCTGTATACAATACAGACGGTATGTTCTACACAATCTGGTAAGGATAATTCTTTGTCATTTGTATCAGTATTATACAAGCGTATGCTTTGCACAGCAAGGATAATTTCTATAGAGGGTTCAAGTATGCGAGGGACTTAAACACTGTGGCACCAACAGTTCTGGTGATCGCAGACGTCGCAGTGTTAAACTGTGTGGGAGGAAAGATAGGAGGAGATGTCTATTTCAGTAATAGGAAAAAAGGAAACTGAGTACATGTGTGAAGATTCATTTCACAATACATTTAGAATTCAAATCAATGAATAGAGAGAGAAAAAAAAGAAGAAAAAAAAAGTAGAGTCAATATTAAGCATCACAATCCATCCCGCTTTCTCTCACGATGTCTGTCGCCCTCTTTAAGAATCTGCGTTCCCAAATATCAGCCAAGGTCAAAAGTTTAAAAATAAGGAAATACAGAGTCTTCCAAAAAAAAAAAAAAGTACAGATCTGCTTGAACTCTTTCATTACAAATGCATAAAAAGTACACAATTAATTAAGTGCTTGAACAAACCCAGATTATATTTTTTAGAAAATTTAAAAACTCACTTCAGCGTTCACAGTCAGAAATTATTATTCCACCAATTTGATGAAATATTTTTTCTCCAATATTACTATCCCCCTCATCAGTTAAAGTCCTGTCTGTAAGTGCTCTTTAAAATACCTGCTAAAGATGCTTCAAAATACCAGCAATATTTCTACATTCTCTCTCAATCTCACACTGTCCTTTCATATACATACATACACATATATATATATATATATATATATATATATATATATATATATATATATATATATATATATATATATATATATGACATACAATAATACATCATATATTCTCAAAAAAATTCCTCTTCCTATATTGAATGCCTCTATTTATAAAAATATACATTTCTCTCCTGTATGGAAAAACATTTTATCCTATGTTTAACTTCTCATCAGAGTATAAACAGGCTTTTTCGTCCATTTTCCCTGCATTACTCTTTCTGTCCATGCGTTTCTGTTCCTTTTGTGCCTTTGTGTGAGTTTCAGCTCATGTCCATTGTCGCTCGGCACATTCAGTGATCCGTAGAACTTTACGTCTTTCTTTTCTTTCCTGTTCATAACTGCTCCAAGTAGCGGTTCTCGTATTTGTTGAGGATGTTGCGGCAGCGGCCGAGCTCCTTACGCATGTTGGCCACTTCCTGTCGGAGTGCGGCATTCTCTCGCTCCAGAAAGGCGGCGCGCACCGAGATCTGGTTCTCTTTCACTCGCCGTGCGTCACGAGAGCGTTTAGCTGCCTCGTTGTTCTTCAAGCGCCGACTCCAGTATTTCTCGTCCTGCACACACAGAGAGAAAGAAAGGCAGAGAGGCAAGAGATTATTACAGCCCTTCTTTATTTAAGGATGCAGATAAGTAGAAAGAGCATGGAACATTCAAAACACTGTAAGCACTCCTCGCTTCGATGCACTGGGCTTCAATGTCTGATGATTGTAAAGCTGAATTCTGTGAATTCAGGATGCATTTCCCTTAGGGATCAATAAAGCTCTCTCTCTCTCTCTCTCTCTCTGTATGTATGTATGAGCCAAGTGATACAAAGCAGAGTTGGACAAATATAGAGTTGGAGAAAGAAAAGCAGAAAGAAGAGTGTATGTGTGGAGTGACAGCCTATTCCACAGAGGTGGGTGAAGTTACAGTTATCAACCCTTCTAAAAACACAGGGGAATTATTGAGCTGCATCCCCCCCAGAGCTCTGCTGTAGTTTAGCGGTTTAGGTGTTAGTGCCAGAACAATAGTAAAACACAAAAATGACACCACAAGTGCAAGGGAGCAGTGAATTACACCTCAAACGCAGAACAAATCTTAACTGCTGCACGAGAATGTGTTATCATTTGCACAGAGCTTTTCAACTTCACTTTCAGGATAATGAAGCAAAATTTCACGCTACATTTGCTGAGAATTTAAACTTTCTATGAGTACAACAAAATCGGTATAAACAAATCAATTATTTTAAGTCTGAAATAAATTACAGTGTAAAATGTTTTTTGCCTCTGTTGGGATAACCTTACACTGAATCTTAGTGGTCGAAGATAACATCTTCAAATTTTAGATGCTTATGAATAAACATTTTGGGCATCTCAAAGGGTAGAAATGGGTTCACCATTTACCTTGAAGATATGAACATTTGTGTGAAAAATTCTGTAATTTTGGGGTTTTTTTTAAACCTGAATATATTGCCCTTAGTAGACTAGGTAAAGAACAAAAAAAATTATATAAAAAAAAAAACTACAAATTCTTAAAGCCGTGAGGGTTTACTTTCATATGAGCCGTTACTGTGGAGTAACACTGTGGAGTGTGAAATGACAAAGACATTCAGTGCTGAACATTGACACAACAAAACAGGCAAATTCCATTTTTTGGCCTCTGATAAAAAAAGAAAAAAAATTGACAAAACAGAGAGCGTTTTTACCTTTAAGCTGTCAGGGACGAGCATCTTCCGGGCCTTTTTTATCACGGGCTGTGGCTTGAGATCGTCTTCACTAAAGCAGTGTGTGCGGGGGTCAAATGCCTCCTGACCTGGGATACTGGGCAGGGCCACATCAGCGGGGTCAGGGTCAAAGGTCGTCAGGATGTCATTGGCATTGGTCATGGGTGGGGCAGTGAGTGGTGGGCAGGAAGGTGATGGAGTAGGCTCGATGCTGCCCTGAGGAGGACCTGAGGATACAGAGAGACAGGAGGGTGTGAGTAGTTAAGGGACAAGTTGAGACAATTGCTGTACAATAATATATACACTGCTAATGTCCAGACCCTGAACCATGGGATTATTATATAGACTACATTCCCGAAGCATCCAAAAACTAAAAGCACAGTCAAACAGATCATCTTAATGTAAATCACAAAATATCTGATGCTCAGTTGTGATCACAATAGATTTACAGAAGTATGGTTTTACAGTTTTGAAGAACAATCTAAATTTAAAAGACATATTGATATTCATATTGATATTTACATTTTAAAGACATATTGATATTTTGAGTACTGTTCCCATAATATTCTTTTTTAATTATTATTCTAATTATTTTTTACTCAAATGCATTATAGGAAAAAAAAAAAAATACATCTGACCAAAATAGCACATGTGAGATGGATCTTCACTTCTTTACGCATCTTATTCTTAATTATTTGTTAAGAGGCAGTTTTATTTAATTGTCAATTACCGAGTTAATGAATTATCAAATCGCTGATCATGGTAAGATAGCTGACTTACTGACTTTTTGTTAAACGAAAAGTTCCCAACGTGGCTGATGTGACACATATGACAATTCAAAGTAATGTACCTGATTTATTGGATGATAAATGGAAAAAAGAATCAACGGTTAAGGTTCTTGGTTACAGATCACTAGGTCGGGGTTCAAGATCCAGCATTGTTAAGCTGCTACTGTTGGGTCCTTGAGCAAACCCTCTCTGCTCTAGGGACGCTGTATCATCACTGACCCTGTGCTCTGAATTTCTATCAAGCTGGGATACGTGAAGAAAAGAATTTCACTATGTAATTTATATGTGACAAATAAAAGCTGCTTCTTCGCCATAGTTTTCTTGAATTAATATTAATAAATCATATTAATTCTATGGACATTGCTTTGAAATACAAGTCTCTCTGTCTCTG